>JAMKCH010065884.1:0-18297 GCA_023653785.1 Ophioderma brevispina
CAATATGTTATGGTGATTTGTTAGAAAAAAAAATAATTACCATCACGCTCAGACAGGCCCATTTTTTTCTCACAAGGTGGAGGTTCAGCCACTGGACATTTTAAATATATTGCTTTAAAGTACATCACAAAAATATCATTGTTTAAAATCATCCAGTTTCTTTCTCTTCATAGACATATTGTTACATTTTTTATTCATCCAATGCCATCCCTCTGAAACAGATTTGAAAGGCACAGTCATTTGTCCAAGCTCTGAATTCCCACTACCAAAAATAAAAATAAAGAACTCTTCTCTAGCTGATAAAAATGGATTGTCCATGGACATTATTTTTTGAATCTGAAAATTTGGAACCGATGATTACAAACATCTTGTTTGTACTAATTTCTTTATGAAAAGTGATATTGACGCTCTTCAAAAATTGACCAAACACTACCGCCCAAAATCAAATGTCAGCAATCTCCTTTTTCTCAAGAGTAGTGAATGAGTCACAAAAGTGGGGCTGTTGATGTCACCACCATGTCAGTTAACTACAATGTTCTCCATGCCTATATCACTTCATAAATCATACTGGCACCTTGGGTCTGCCTGTTTTCCCTTGATAATGACCATGCATATCACTGCAGGGGGAAAATAAACTCACAAGTACAAGGCTGCAATTGCTGTGGTTATTTATGACTATTCCAATGAGTTTAAACACCTTTGTTAATCTGGGGTTTGGGGCTGCGTTGAGATCTGCAAATGAAGTTTTTTGTGCTGCATACTAGTTGCAACACGAGTCACAAGCACTTTTTTTCTAAACCTGACCTACAATAATTCTCTTGAGGGCAGCATGGCCCTTCCAAGATCAGTAGCAGTTATTTAATTGCTACAAACCATAAACTTATTGATTTGCCCTATATGATAGACTTCCGGTTGGTTTGTAGAATCACTACTAAAATTATGCTAAATTATGCCAATCAGATGCGAATAAAATCCCTGATTCCCATTACATAATTGTTGTATGAATGTTTGTCGTTGTTGTGTTGTATGTGTGTGGGGGGTTTACCACCGTTGGGGTAAATTGCTTCAGTATATTTGATTATGCAAAAAACAAGACTGCTCATCAGTGTTTGGAGGGGAATGAGGTCTTTGAGGACGAAATTATCAAAATGTGTCATGTGATGCATCACATCCATTCGGGCCAAAGGTGAAAATGTGAAATTGAAAATATGGAGCTAGGCCAATAACCCAAACACCCAATTTCAGATTTTGAGGCTAACTGCTCCAAAATTTTGACTTAGTAATTAGAAAATGTGTATCACAGTGGCCTCATCACACGATCACACCAATATCCAACAAATCTGAAAATATGGGCTTTCTTCTGAAAACAAATCTCAATATTGATGAGGTGAAGGGAGATGATACTTCCTTAATAATTGGGTTACCAGTAAATTGGACATCAGGGATTAAGCTGTGGAAAACAAAATGCCATGTTAACAGGGCATATCCAGCAGGGTTGGTGAAGGGGAAAGAGAGCCCCCAGAAAAGTTTTGAGGGGAAAATTGGAAGGAAAGCTGCTAGCTGGTTATTCCTTCTAAGCAGAAAATTTTTTTTTGCCGACACCAAGGTTTCCCAATCCTGGTGGTCCCGCGACCCAAATTGGTCGCGGACCTTAAGAAGGGGGGGGTCGCGCAGTTATTTAAAGTGAAATTGAAAGTACTTGTCCACAAGGCAGGAACAGCAAGTCACAGACTGATATGCTTGTTTGATTAATCAATTGAATTTGTATTGGATAGTCAGGTTTCTTACACCCGCCCTTCCAAAATTCAGGCGCTTTTCAAGGACTTTCAAGGATCTAAATGAGCTAACTTTCAAGGTACCAAGCTATAGATCTGCATGCGTTCATGCGGCAAACCAGTTCGCCGAAGTCTGCTTTCCTCCACCTCATCGACCCGTCTAGTTTGAACTTAGAACTCATAGAATATCTTTCGCTTGACAGGTCTTTTTCTTGTCTCGGTCCAAAAATGTGGAACATTCTTCCAGATGACATCAAAAATGCTGCATCCATAACCTCATTCAAGAAACATTTTCAAATTCCCCTCTCTTCCAATCTCTTATCAGTATGACTTTTTCAATTGTTTAGTACTGTTTTTGTTTTCAGTCAGCGCCTTGGGAACAAATTTTTGATTTTGGCCTATATAATATTTAATGGTTGATTGATTGATTGACCTTATGTGTACTGATGTTCTTTTCGGATTTTCTGTATTCCGTACGAATATGATGCAAGATATGGACAGACGTTTTCACACAAAAATACAGAAAATGGAGGTGATATTGAACTACCATAAATTGTAAGATTGTTTTGTTAAGTTATGTTGTAACACCGCTGTCTGACAGCCGCATTTAAGTACTGTCTTTATCAAACTAATTCCATATTGAGAATATATGAAAAAGAATAAGGTCAAATCTATGATCCTAGCTTGAAAACTAAGCCAGCTATATACAACTGCATCAAGAGCTCTATAAAATTAACTGGCTTTCCTGAACAAAAATATGGACTGGATTCCACAATCTGATATTTCCCCCTCTAAGAACTGTCAGTATGAACATCCATAAAGCAAAACTATTGTTTAGCTTTGTATTATGACGAAATCACAATAATGGGTACCAATAACATTAGCAATTTTTCTTAATGTCACCTATTTTTAAATAAATTAACTGAATTCCCTAATTTACTGTGTTATATGTGTATATACACTGTATACTCTAGTAAGATTATTTGAATGGGTTCTCAACACTTTGACAATTTTTCATAAACATTACGTTTAGAGATTTCCGTCAATTTTGACGGAAAATCTACAATTCCAATGGCGTTTCCTAAAAATGTTCTCGATCATATTTTTAAAGGAATTCCATATTGTTGATTACATGTTTAATACATATTGGTCATGTTTACATAAGTTTGGGGCACAAAATTCATACCATTGGTTTTCTGGAGGGCGAAAAACGAACAGTTGTAATCTGTGTACTGTCATCCGTCATGTAAGCCATTACAATAGCATATTTTATTAGCCCACTTTGTGGAATAACTTCATAAGTTTTATCATTTGCCTGTATTGTTTTCTGTAAAGGACATCAATGTGGTAACTTAAAACAACAAATATGAATATGGTAATCATGAAAGCTAAGAATAACGTAATTGTTTTTTGCTATTGTTTTTCCTCCGTCAATATTTTGCAATAACAACAGCATTTTTCAAATCTCGCCGGGAATCAAACAGTCAGTCCCGAGATCGATCAACATCTATCAATTTCATCATGGCTGGTGGTTCAGTTCATGTACTTCAGATGGTCGAAATTGAAAAGATATTTTCTTTTTTATAATCGGTACCTAATCTTCGTCAATAATATTACCAAGTAACATACACATAATTGTGCAGTCTATGGGCCACGAAACCTGAGCGTGTGTGTAGAAATTCAATTAATTTGTGCTTGTTTGTATACACGATAGATGATCATGCCTGGATACACCATACATTATAGATTACGCGTGCACTATGTTGTCGCCGTGGGTACATGCGGGCGCCAGGGTTCTCGATAGCTTGTTTAGCATAGCAGTTTGCTACACAATTTCTGCCATTTGCTATGCCATTTTAAGATTGTGTAAACAATTGGTTTGTTTCCCCATACGTTGCACTATCAATGAATCAAAGCAAGAGCTGTGCAAAAATTGCTACACAAATAAAATCCCTAGCGCGAGCGCTGAGCGCTATCCAATGTCGATCTCGTATTACGCCACGTTACTAATTATTTTGGACGGAAGTTGTTTAAAAAAAAATAATCGTGACAGAATGTGGATTGGGAGGCCCTGCTAAAGTTCTTATTCTTTTGATGCAATGGTGCTAATGTTAGGATATATTGGGGCATCTTATAGCATATACCAAATATGGCAGTTTTCACCGTTGCTACTATATATAATATTGTTAAACGTTACACAAGAAGGGCGAGGGATGCCTAATGTTTACCATTCAGTTTCGCATGTTTTCCGTCCTTGAATGTCAATCGAAAGATTGCATATGTTTATTTGTGTTTTATCAGAATGTGTTAATTGCTATTACATTTAATGATTTTACCTTGGATAAACCTTTCGCTATTTGTAGTATAACCACTCTGCAAATATCTTTGTTCTAATTTTAAAAATTTTACACATTTCCTATCTACTCCACTGGTATTCTCAAACTAATATTGTATCGTGGAAATAAGTAAAAGAAAAAGTTATGTTTTTTTTCACCTAAATTGAAAGTAGGGGTGCCTATGGAAACGTTTAAACTATGAACATTAACACATTAATAGAAATTATTTTTCCCCACCTTGTGGTAGGTTCTGGTCCCATTATTGTGCTTTCCTGTCTATTTTAAAATTAACTTTTAAAGTCCTATAGTTTAAAGGCTCATAACTTGAAAACTAGCACCTATGTACATATGAACTGCATCCATGAGATAGAGCTCTTTAAATACAGCTTTTCTAGAAAAAGGACAGGCTCCGCCGTCTGACATCCCCATTTAGGAACTGTCGTAGAAAATGATTGAAAACTAAGGTCAAATTAAGGATCATAGCTTGAAAACTGAGCCATCTAGATAGCAACTGCATCAAGAGCTGTCAAGGAACTGTCCAGTAGGACCTAGGTCCATATGGAGACTTATATGAAAAAGAGAAAGATCAAATTTTCCAGGATCATACTTTAAACTGGCATCTATATACACTGCATCATGAGAGAGCTTCTTTAAATTACTGTTTTCCTGGAAAAATCTGGACGGAGTTCCACCATCTGATAGTTCCCCCCATTTAAAGAAAGGAACTGTCATTAATCCATAAGGAAAAATATTGTTTAGCTACATTAGTACATTAAAATTGAACTTACTTTTAAGCTCAACTTGACAAACTGAAGCTAACTATGTACAGATATATATTTAATTTTATTTGACATTCACCAATACAAATGGTATAATCATTACAAAAATGATATAACAGTAGAACAAAAGTTTCTAAAAATACTACATGATACAACCAGCTAAGAACTGTAATATAATAAAACTCTTTTTCCTGCTCTCCATCCACCCTCGTATACCTTTCTCTTTCCTCCGATTCTTCCTTCCCCTCCCTGCTGTTCGCCCCGCTCGCCGTCGCTCCCTTTCGCCTTTTACTTCTCCTTTCCTTATCTTTGCTCTCTTGAAGCTTTGCCCGTCACCGCTCTCTACCTCGATTTCACCTTTCTGCCCGTGTACTTTACTTTTCTTTCCTCTACGTATAGTGCCTTCCCTCTGGCAACCTTGCAATCCTTCGCCCCCCTCCCCCCCCCCTCCTAATGACACACGGCCCTCTCCGAGTTCTGTCAATGTATTTCCCCTTTTTTTGTTGTTTTTTTATTCCATCCTCTTCTTTCCCCCCTTACTTTCTGCCCCTCCGCTTTATTACCTCAACTACTGATTCTTCATTTTTCTAATCCTATCCTCAACCCTGCCGCCATTATCCCTACCTCCCGTTTTCCTTCCCCACTCCCTTGCTTTCAGTGTTCCTTCCACCCTCCCCTCCCCCCCTTTCTAGTCCTCCCCTCTAACCAGCCTGTCTCTTTCAATTTCTTACTTAATAACATCTATCTGCATCACAACCATCCCCCCCCACCCCACAACACCTCTCTTACCAGGAAAAAGTTATGTTTTTAACCTTAAATTGAAAGTAGGGTGCCTATGGAAATAGTTAAATAGTTAACAATTAACACATTAATAGAAATTATTTTCCCCCCTTGTGGGTAGGTTTCTGGTCCATTAGTGTGCTTTCGTCATTATGTTAAAAATGAAATTTTTTATTTTGATTTTTCGCTTTTTTTAAACAATGAAAAACTGAGCAACCTATGTACATATGAACTGCATCATGAGATAGAGCTCTTTAAAATACAGCTTTTATAGAAAAAAAAGGACAGAGCTCCGCCGTCGACAGCCCAGTTAGAACTGTCAGTAGAAAAATTATATGAAAACTAAGGTCAAAATTAAAGGATCATAGCTTAAAAACTGAGCCATCTATATACAACTGCATCAAGAGCTCGTTCAAGGAAATGTCAGTAGGAAAAATAAGTCCATATGGAGAATTATATGAAAAAGAAGAAAGATCACATTTTCAAGGATCTAGCTTGAAAACTGAGCCATCTATATACAACCGCATCATGAGAGAGCTCTTTCAATAATGTTTTCCCTGGAAAAATATGACGGAGTTCGCCATCTGATAGTTCCCCATTTAAGGAACGGTCAGTTATCATAAGGAAAATATTGTTTAGTACCCCAGAGTACATTCAAAAAAATGAACTTAAACTTTAAAGGCTCATACTTGAAAACTGAGCTACCTATGTACAGATATATATTTATTTATTGACTTTCACCAATACAAATGGTATAATGATTTACAACAAGGATATAGACAGTAGACAAAAGTTCTAAATACTTACAATTATACAAACAAGCATAATAAACTGTAATATTAATATTATATCACCCCTGACAATTTATCTCGAGCTAAACAAGTGTTTTAAAGCATATAGGCTTAACAACTTAGATCTTTCTTCAAAAGCATCTTTAAAATATGGATTACAATCAGAAAGTATGGCATATGCAGTAGCACACATAATTATACACTAAAAACACCTGATTTTCATCAAACAAATCAGATGAGCAAATCACTAAGTGAGAAAATAATTTATCGATGACTTGATATAATTGCCAAACCCTAATGAAGTGGAATCATCTTGCAATGGAACCACAGTCACAAATTAAGATACGTTTTTTAACAGGTATTTGGTGAAAAATAACGTCCTCTCAATCATGAGAGTGTGCGCACTTATTCTAAACTTACAAAGAGCAGATCTTAGAGGTGTGTGCAGTAATACGCATTAATTTTCAACAAGTAAATTCCTTCTGAAAAAGGGCATTAAAGTTCTCAATTACCTTGCGGGCAATCTAATACTATCTAACAATAGCGTATTATAAATATTCCTAAGACCACTAGTGACGAATGTTAGAAAGAGTTGTTGTGGGTTGCCAAGATATGGTCTATCCCAAAGTCATGTCTATTTTATTAAAGATAAGCAATTTTTTATATGTGTAGACCATGAGGGAGTATTTACACACTTTCTGTTATCATGAGTGAATTAACCACATGGAATTGTTAACTCTATAGCATCAAATCATTAGCTCCAACAATATTTATTGCAAGGGTTAGCATGAAAATTAAGATGGGATAAATACCATAATTTCTCCCATAACTGCCATGAGTAGAAAGACTTGCGATGAAGCCTAAAATGAGTTACCAACTTTAAGATGTCCAAAATTCCACTGGTTGCTTATCACTATTTTAACAAATTATATCATTAAGATGTTTAGGTAATATGGAGACCAAAACCTCACACCATAGTTATTAGGGTTGTTAAAATCAGGTATTAAACAATTTTAAAAATGCATTTTCACTTGTGAATCATATAAGCTGTTCTAATTTTGAAAAAGGCCTTGAAGCTTTCTCTTTTAATTGAATCATGGCTTTGGAAACAAGACCCAGAAGGGAACAAAAATAATACCAAGATACAATTTCAGTAGTACAGTCTAAAATAGATTACCAAAGTGGAAAAGGTGTAGTGGTTAGTGTTTTACCAACCTTATTTAAAGATGAATTATTTTAGTTTTACCAATGTTAACTGTTAAAACGTCCACCTTTTCCAAAATATCATGTAAACACTTAGTCAAGGCAGAGTGAAGGACCCCCTGCACTAAGATATTATAATAAATCTCTGCATATAACGAACAATGAAGAGGAGAATTATTTACTGTACTGGATCACATGTGTTATCAAAATGGATGGCAAAATCACTAAGAAAAACATTGAAAAAGAATGGACATAAAATGCATCCTTGGTTTACTCCAACTGTTGAATCAAAATTCTCAGTTAAACTACCCTCACATAAGAGTAAAGAAAACTGTTGTATACATATCAATATTATACGAATCATATTCATGTAAACCATTATTGAATAATTTATAAAGAGTGCATTCCTCCAATCGTATCAAAAGCTGATGAAAAAATCAACAAAGCACCAATACAAAATATGATTTATTATTACGATTTGAAATACTTGTCAATTAGTGTTTTAAAAACCCAAAATGTGATCTGATGTGCGTGATTCTTCTTACAACCTATTTGTTCATTTGGAGATTATTTATTCTCATTAGCAAAAGCCACAGCCTATTATGCAGAACTAAACAAAACATTTAACATAATTTTTACTTCCAACTGCAAATGTATGTAATTTTTAGGGGAATATTGTTTATCACCTTTTTGTGAATAAACTGTCAGTGTACTTAATCTCCAAGGCAGTGTGAATGAGCCATTTTTATTACAATTAAAAAAAAAAAAAAAAAAAAAAAAAAAAAAAAAAAGAAGTTCAGTTAAAAACTGTGCCAAACTGTGGAATACCACATTTTAACATTCTGTTCTCACCACATCAATACCAGTGCTTTATTTTCTTACAAATGTTGAGACGCTTTATTATTTCATTAACATGTAAAATCAGCCATTAACTTATGTACATATAATGTGACATTTGTCCAAAAATTATAATCATTGCACCTAAAGTTTGTGTATGAATGAGGCAGTGTTGGTCAAGCAAATTAAAGAAATGTCACCACCCTCCCTTGGACTAACCTCTTTTTTAGGGATTTTGGAAGAGACTTGTATTCATTGTCCATAAATTCTTGTAGATATTCCAGAAAGCTTTAGGATCTTTGTCGTACATATTCATCCATCATTTAAAAAGGTTTCCTGAAAGCATTGTTTTTACTGCTGGAGTAGTTTCTTATACTGGTTTTTTTAAACATAGCTAACGATGAACTAGCAAGAAATTGGAAGGAGTCATATTTTAAATACATCTAGCAAGAGTTTTCAGTTGATTTGACAGTGCATTACAGTCTTTATCAATACCATTCTCTTAGTTGCTTTTTACGCTTACTAGATTTTCCAGAAAAACGATAACCAATTCCTGCTCTCTTACTAGTTAACTGAATCAATAATGGGAATTTAGTTTACCATTTCATCACTGGGCCACACCGAAGAGTTACCAAACAATAGATTTAAAAAAGATATCACATCTTCTCAACAATATCACAAGTGAGAGAGGCATACTCCATATTATCATTTTAATTAGAGACACCACTTAAACTGACTTGGTAAATCCCTTAAAAAAATAGCATCGAAACTCTTCTTGGTGGAAGAATTGGGGTTTGATAGAACCTGAAAATCATACAATGTATAGAGTATGGTGTAAAACTCATGAACCGAAATGATTAATATTATCTCAAAAGGAGTGCTGCATAATAAATAATCAATTACACTTGGATTACCAGAATGACTAAAACACGTATAATTACCTGAATCACAAATGTTCTACCATTAAAAATTCTTAAACTACATGATCGCACATAAATCAAGTAATGATTGACCATGCTTTTAACTGATTTAATATCATTATTATTTCTTGACAAAAAAGACCCATCAGCAAAAATCAGAACTAAGTTGTCATAAATTTAGATGATCATTTTCAACAATCCGGTTCGATGTTTGTTCGTTGCATTAAAAATCACCAAGAACTAAGCACTCACCCCGTTAGAAAAAGTAGCAACACATCATTCTCAATAAGTACAACAAAATTCATCAGTAACATTAGTATAACTTGACCCACAGGAATGATATATACCAACACATACATACAAATAATTTCAAAACCAAAGAAATCTACATAGAGAATCCACATATTACTCAGTTGACGTTTTTAAGGAATGTTAACCTTTCAAAAACTTACTTACCCCAATTGCTTAAGCCTCCAAAATGACTCTTGGGCATTCTGAGATTTTCTATCTTAAATTTTGCTCACATGAAAACTTTCTATTTCAATTTATCACCAATCACAATTGGAGTTTCTACAAGACAGAAAATATCCCAAATGTGTAAGGTTGGTACTAACTTCATCAAAAATTAAGTTTAGAGGTCCTTTTATTTGAAATTATAGGGTGCAAACTATCGATATTCCATGCACCCAATCGAATTTGTGATGTGATAAAATGATGCATAAAATGGTACATACTGTACATATGAACTGCATCATGAGATAGAGTCTTTAAAAATACAGCTCTTCCAGAAAAAATGGACAGAGCTCCGCTGTCTGAACAGCCCAATTCAAGGGAAACTGTCAGTAGGAACTAAGTCATATGAGATTTTTTTAATAAAGTGCATGAACAAGAGTCTTAGGACGTTCAAAGGTTTTAACTTGAAAACAAAAACCACTATAATAACAATACCATGTTTGTAGGTGTAACCCCTTTGCACTCCACAGTGGAATAGTTAATCAAATACCTTCAGAAGACATATAGGCATGTACAGCAGTAAATGGTTAAAATAAAGATATTATTGGGTAAACCTTCGAAAGTCGGGAGAAAAACAAATGTCGGAAAAAACCTATTTAAACAGACTGATAAATGAAAATCTTTCAAATCTATGTTCTTTTTATTTGTTTGAAAAGATATTGCCTTTCCTTAACTTTATTTTTCTGTATTTAATTATTTTCTTACTTTGATACACTTTATTTGTATTTTAGTGACGCGACAATTTTCCACATTTTTTTTTCCGGAAAACGTACCGTATTTCGCTTCATTCAGTCGGGAATATACAAAAATCCGTACTAGTAGGCATGTGTGCAATTAGTTTCACTTTTAAAGGAACATTAACTGTCTCAAATACACGACTACGACAAATACAAACCCAAAATGGCCGTGATCTTTTGCATTTATGAACACGTCAGTAATCGTTACAGCCGTGAGCATAAGGGTTAAACTAAATATATTCTTATATTTCATGCGTTGATGTCGCAAATGGGATATAAAAATTCTTACTTGGGTTGCCATGATAATCATTTAATCAAAAATCATCACACGTTGACTGCAATTTTCAAGGACTTCAAGGACCATTGTGAATTTCCAGGGTTTTCAAAGGTCTGGAAAAAGGATTTTGAAATTTCCAGGATTTCACGGACCTTCAAGGACCGTACGAGCCCTGGATTAGAAAATTTCAGTGCCGCTTTGCATGCAAATCAGGTATAAAATTGTCACTACAGGACTGCTCAACTTCAAAGACCAAAAATTGAACTCAACTATAAGGAAAAATTAGTATGTCAAGCAAGTAAACTGGGATTTTGCCAGTGTTTGATTAATCAATGAATTGGTATTGGAGAAAATTTCCGCGTGCTAGCGTGGCAAATCAATATAGGCCGAAATGGTCACTTACAGGGACTGCTTCAAACACAACCAAAAAATGAAAATGATTGCAAAAGAAAGTAGTAATTAATGGTATTTTTGCACCACTTCGTTCACACTTGTTTTAGGAATGGGAGCACCATGCCCTTAGAATGTCACAACCGATTTTTTAAGGATTGCTCTTGTTTCCCTGTCATCAGTAGATTCAGAGCTTCGGGTATGGTATAAGTATAGGCGACTTTTTACAAACCCCTTCCCCTGGCTTGCCACGGACGGACACTCACACACACACCTTCAATTTTTTCTTGAATGGTCAAATTTGTTTTTGAAACAATTATAATTTAGTAATGGGGGTCCCGGCAAGACTCAGTGTAACGAAATGGGGTCTCGGACAAAAAAAGGTTGGGAAACCCAGGGCATAAAGAGGAAAATTGTTACACTGACAGGAATTTCCCCCTCAAAACAACCTTCTGTACACAACCTGACCTTTAACTTTACTCTTTTTTTTCATTTTTTGTTTGCTAATTCACACAAATGAACCAGTACAATGTAAACCACTAGACTCATATTGTACTTTATGTCCATATATCATTCATCCACAGGAAAAGGTTAAGTAAACCAAGATCTTCCTTGGTAAATCTGAATGGAAAGCTAATGTCACACAAATCATGTTGCTAAAAACAATGTGCAGGATTGACTGATGCACATGATCTGAACATGTATGCAGGGAATAACATTATCAAGTAAATTGGAAATCACGCTTAATGGTGGTCATGTTAATTACAGGGACACTTAGGGGACAGGAAAATATAATATAATGCTATTGAGGACATACCAAAAACATGTTTTTTTTTAACTACCTAAAATAACAACTTTGAAATTTGGGTTAAGTTAATTGAATGTTCGTAAAGAAGAAATGGATGTAGGCCTATATGGAGGGCAGGATAACACATTAAATCCATTGAAAACTAAAGTTTCTAAAAGGAACATAATTCAGTTGGTATGTAGCAGAAAACAACAAGTAGTACTACATGGAAATTGCACATGCAACAGTTGATCAATAAGAGTCGGCCTATAATATTATGCATAGAGTAATATTTTTAAAATAATCAAATACAAATGAGAAATATGATTAAAACTGCATTTTCAACTTTTCAAAAAACAGCATTATTCAAGCATAAGCACAAAACAGCATCACAACCAAGACATATTAATTACAATTTGCTATCGACCCCAAGTCCTCATGCATTATGGAAAAGAAATGGTTTTCCCCACACTCAATCATAATCAATCACTCAATCAATCTTTATTCCCAAATACCATGACACTACACATCATAAATACAAAAAGGCATCCTGGAATGTCTGTGTCACTTGCCATCATGGTTTTGCCCAACAGGAGTTGCAGTTTGGTTATGTGGATTTCACATCAAGTGGGGTCATCATAGTCCACCTGTTGACAACCTCATATGAGGGTTGTTCATTAATAAGGGGTCCAGTGGTGTCCGAGTTGCATCGGTCCACTTTTGCAACTTTGAATGTTATTTTTTAAACACAACAAGCATTTCGGTAAACTTTGTTATCAAAAGGAGGTCTATGGGGTGTAATTTAAAAAATTTTTCTTTTTTTAATTTTTTAAATGTTCACATATTTATTTTTTAATCATTTGAATTTTTGAGTGGTCTGCACCCAGCGTGACATGGAAAATGGTGTGATTTCAACCTATCCGAAATGTTACCATTTTGGAATGTATTATCAAACTAATGTTATTCTGTAAAAAGGTTATAGTTAATTATGTTTTCACACTGAAATTATTTTAACAATATTACTATTTTCTATAGTGTGCATTTATACTGAAAAACCCACTATTTGGTGTCCAGAGTTACCAATACGGTCCTCTCCAACAACAGAAAAACTTGTGATTTTTTTAAAGAACGTAATTTGCTTTAACTTAAAAGCTTAATAATGTTTAATTATTATTATTATTGTAGCATGAATTCAACTGCACCTTTCAACGCATTCAGAATGCATTTGTCCGATGCAACTAGGACACACCGAATCTGTGGTGTCCGAAGTTACACGCTACATCCTCATTTCTCATGATTTACACACAAAGCTGTCACAAAATATCAATAAGACAACAATAAATGTCTATTCAGGTACCTACATGCTACAAATCACAATCCCCTGGGGTTTTTTTTTTTTTAATTTCAGTCAAATGAATTTGGTAACTAGAGGTAAAAACTGCAAAACATAATTTTTTTTTTCTGTATTTTCAAGTTTTCAAAGGTGTAAAAAAAAAAACAAATCGTTCATATTTAATTACCCTAACAACGGCCGAGAAGCAATGAGCGCCAACGAAAACGTGGGTACCGGTCGGAAAAATGTTTCTCGTTGCATCTCGGCCGTCAAAACTCTTTTTGGTCGCGCAACAAATGACTCTCATTGGACCTCATTGCTCTGGGCCGTCTTACCGGAAAATGAACTCGATGTTCCTCGTTGCATCGGGCCGTCTTTACGGAAAATGACGGCGATGTTCCTCCTTCTCTTCCGTCCTCCGTTGCATCTGGGGGCGCTCCGGAAAATGACGCGGATGTTCCTTGTTGCAAAAACCTGGGACGTCATTCCCGGGAAATGAGGCTAGGCTTTTCAACTTGCATTTTCGACGGTTTGCCCGCAGAAGGCGCAGATGTCTTTTCATCATGCGGGTGACACTGTGTACAAATGCCTCAAGACAATTTCGATTTCGATGTGATAAGCGCCAACCATTTCGATAACTATTTTTTAATTATGCATAAACGCATTCCTGACGTAAACCGGAGCATGACGTAGTGTAATAGTGCCACGCACGACTATGATGTGCTAATAAGCGCCCCTCACGACTGCGACTATAAGCTCAAATTTCAAGCAAATCAGTGTGAAGTACGCATCCTTATTATATATTTATTTATTATCCCTGTGTCTCATTGCATTCGCACGGCGCTTTCCTCGTTGGCATCTGAGACGTGCTTTCCGAAAATGGCGCGGTGTTACTCGTTGCATCTGGGCCTCTTTCCGGGAAAATGACGCGTGTTTTTCGTTGCATCTGGGCCGTCTTCCGGGAAAATGACGTGAATGTCTTCGTTGCCTCTGGGGCCGTATTGACTTTACGCGACTATTCCTGTGCCGGGAAAAACGGCCGAGATTCAATGAAAACGGCAAAATTGTGGCTCTCGTTTTTTTTTTGCATCTGGGCCGTTAAAAAATAAAAATAGATTGCCCTTCGTTCATTTGGGCCCGTCGTCGGCAAAACGACCCCGGTCCGGTTAGGTTAATCAGTGTTCTAACGGTTTTGTTGACTTTCTTTGAAATGGTGATACATGAAATTCCCCAGATGTGTTTAAAGCGAGTTTTAATATTCCTTTATTGTGATTTTGACAGGGTTGAACACCCTTTGGTGTCCGAGTTGCATTGGTCTAATTGACAATATGTTTCTAACCATCGAGACGTCTCAACCATTCTTTTCGAAGTTTTTGAAAAGGTTAAATTCATATGAATGCTAAAAGTCTGGATATTTCTTCATAGAAAAACCTATTTTCAAAGTTTGTATCAAACTTGAAATTTTGGCCAAATGTCACACTATTGGACCCCTGATTAATGAACATACCCATGAAGCCTGACCGTGGTTCTTCTGACCAAGTCTTAAGTTTCCATTAGTGAACACATATGTGAGAAATATTGTGATATAGATATGGGTTACCCCCAAATAAGACCCCTTGTTTCAATGGTATAAGCATAAGTCTGAACTTGATCCATATACACGAACAACAAAATTTTGACCACTATTTCTGAGTAGTTGGCATAGTTGACTACCTTAACCACACGGAAAATGACCACATTTTTTAGTGTGCACTGCACTAACAGGCTAGAGGATCATTTTTAACCAAAATTGTATCCCACCATCACAAGATATAAAATGATCCTAAGGACCCTACATTACCTTTGATCTCCTCATCGTTACCCCACATAAGACTCCTTGTCTCAATGTATAAGCATACCAAGATGAACTTCATCCATACACAGTAAAAGCTAAACAACGTTTTTAACCAAAAGTTGTATATAGCAAAAGTTTGACCGACAGGCAGACACATACTGGTGACGGAAACACATTATTGCGAAATCATCGAGCCGCCATAAGGTCTTCCGATTACCACAGCGGACGATCTAAATGAATGTGCTAGAATTCACAATGCATCCTTTATTAATCTAATGCATATTATTTAGCATGGTTAGCAAGTAAACACTTGGGGTAATATTTTTAATACAAATGTGGGGGTAGTTACTTCTGGTTCTTCTATTAACTGTCACCCATGGGTGTACATGTCACTGAGTGAAACTGGAAACCTCTAATTAAGCTTACCTCCCTCCTAATCCAGATAGCCCTCCCAAATATTAGTTCTAATCAGATTATGGATCATAATAGTCCAATAGCATGATTCATTTATGACCATCACTAATAGGGTAATAGAAAGGCTAATTTTTCTTCACTTGTAGGTGTGCACGACGTTCCCTGAACCGCATAATTATTGGGTGTGTGGCTTAAATTAGGGGTAAAGAAATAGGAGGTCTGTGTTGTGGCTTCTACCCCCCCCCTTTCCCCTCCTTGCCCAAATACCTCAAAAATTTACAGTACAGTACATAGACCACAACAGTTCTCCTTTTTTCAATTTCCTTGACTAGGGTCAAGTGTTCATGCTGCCCACACCATCAGAAGATGTCTGCATCACTCTATAGCTACTGCTAATTGTAAGATTTCCCAACCACACTGAAAAGAGCTTTTTTCAAAGAATGTTGGAATATTTTAAAAGTTTTGGCTCATTAATTAATTGGTTGATATATTCCAATAGCCCATAGGTGATTAAACCTTCTCTTTCTCTGCAACAATGAGCCAATGAAGTCCAATTTCCATGGTACCAACATGCCCTGCTTTTTGGGGATGATTTAAATGATCCCCCCCCAGAATCCACAAGGTCAAATACCTCTCAATGCATGTACATGTGAAGCTCATGAACTTTTAACCCTTGGTGATGAGTAATATTGTAGTTCATAGTTATGGCTTGAACCTAAACTTGGCTTTTGATAGAATAGATGATCAATGGATTGAGGCTTGAGGCTATTCTCTTTAGTGTCAACTGCAACTACAACCACATTTATCCACAAGAGCAGAACTTGCCACTTGCAAGGAATGCAACATTAGACATCGGAGGGGACATGGACATTTTTGAAGAACAAATTAGCCCCATGAAAAAAGTTACCACGCCACTTATTTCAAGGTTTTAAAAACCTCACCCATCCACCTCTCAAACAATACAGTAAGCCTATACAATACCTTCACTGCCAAAGTCCATTTTTTTCTTGTTTCACCAATTTCTTTTTTATTTTAAATCCATAATTAAGTACCCTGAAGAAATCCCAGAAGTGGGCCTACCATGATACAAACCAGAGACCATTTACCAGAGACCATTTGCACCATGAACAGAGATGTCCACTGATTCTTTTATATTGAATAATCTGTTTTTCTTTTTTGTTAAAGATGTCTGGAGCCCAAACTAGGAACCCAACGGGATTCAAGGCAGTGCCCATTCAGGAGCTCACAGAACAGAAGCTCTGGATTTTAACTGCATTCAGCTGTTACTTAGACTTTTTGGATGAAAATGACTCTTGAAAACCCAATTAAAGGAGCATGTTCGATCGTCTTTAGGACTCCCCTGATTTACCTGGATGTAGTATCGATTTTGGGGGGGGGTATTCAGATGAAAGGCCATAGTTTCCTCATTGTTGTCCTAAATTTGAGCCCTCTAATCATTTCAATTCCAAGATATAAAAAAAAAACTGCCGTTTAGTGGTTAACCATCAAATTAACAAAGTACATTGAATAGGGCTTGAAACATGCATTATTGCGTCTACATCAAAACCACAAGGTTGTTTCCCACTGACTTGGTTTAGGGTGTATGTTGCAAGTGCCAGGCTCTCTATCAAGTAGAAAACACAATACACAAAATCGACCAAGCACCTTTAAACAACTATATTTTAATAGGATTTCTTCTCAAAAAAATCAAGGACTTTTTAGAAATGGAAAAAAATCTGACAAAATATATGAAAAAGTGGCATCTGTGTTATGAATGATATGGAATGATACTGCCCAAAATCATTTCATTGAAAAAAAATCTCTGATCATCATTAAAAATAAATAACCGTACTGTTTGCTTGACACATCAGCATTAATTTGAATGATATCCATATCCAGAATGACACATAGCTAGTTCACACTGCTATGAGAGATGAATAAGTCCAAAACGTGACTTGAATTCAACAAGTTTGCATGGTCAAGTCTTTTCATCACCCTTAAGTGAGGGCAATTATTTATAGTGATGTCTAAAGTATGTAAAATGACAAATTATTCCCCCCCCCCCCCCCGGTGTCAATATTTAAAAGTACAGCTCCCATGGATAAATATTGGATTGAATAAACAGATTAAACTGATGTTAGTGGTATCATTGTAGTGAAGTGTGTGGGAAAATAGATTGACAGAAGTCATGATATGATGCATCTTACATGAAGCGCGCAATAGCCTACAATTCGAACATGTAATGATTATACAAAACCCAACATTGGCTATTCAAGAAAGTTAGTAATATCCCATCCTCCTTATATGAAAATGGTTTTAATATTTATGCATGTGGTTAACAGGGACCACTTGTCAGAGGAGGCAATTCCCGGATTAAGGCATATTTTCACGTTGGAGGTGGTTTTGAAGCAGATTTTATGGTTGGAGGTGAAAAGTCCCAAGTGACAAGTAAAAAAGGCGGATTAGCATGATTTTCAAAGCTTTTCCTCGAGGTCACAGCTCTCGGGGGTGGCACCCTACACCCCCACAACACCCCCGCCTGTATGATAATGATTTTATGGGAATAGAATTGTCCAATGATTCTTTCTACT
>JAMKCH010065891.1:0-19200 GCA_023653785.1 Ophioderma brevispina
CTTAAAGCCCTCAAAAGGGCTTCCGTGCTTCGTATGTTGTTTTAATTGCATGCCCGATCTAATTGACAATGTTTAGGCCTATGTGCTAACTAATAGAAAAAAAATAATAATTTGTTTTTGCTGTGGACAAAGTTGGTTTTAAAAAGAAGAAAAATGTTGTAAAAATGAGACAAATTAGCCCATTTGATATATTAACATGACATGAGCGATTTGTTAGGTTTTTGGATGACCATGTACGGGTAGATTGAAAATTGAGGTAGTGAGCTAAGAATTACAAAGCTATAACTGATATTTGGTCATTTGAGATATGGGCCTTTTAATTTCACAAAAACCAGTTTGTTTTCAGTGCAGTTATAAAATGCGTACGTACGTAATATCAATTTCCACACCTATTTTCATACTTCGTTCAACTTATATGACGTAGGTGACTTCATATTGCGAATATTGGTAATCAATTGATTACCAATAGAAGTATAGAAACGAGTAACTCTTAAGCTTATACTCGCGTTGTGGTACATAATTTATAGGAATTAGAGGCCAGGGCAAATGGGGGGGGGGGGGGGGGGAATCGCCAGTTCGGGCGTGCGAGGGTGGGTGCGGCTGCGTCTGAGTATACGTGTGTGCCGAATTGGGTTAGGTATTTGGGTTGTATGTGTCTGTTTGTGTGTGTAAATGAGTGTAAATGAATGTGAGATTTGAATACTTTTACGTGTGTATATTTTTTGGTTTAATAATAGTCATTTAATTGTTTTTAATAATAGTTAATTTTACTTATTTTAAAAAGAAATTTATGCAAGTCTTAATATTTAAAGCCACTCACACTTCAACGATTTCCTGTCTTTTTTTATTTAAACCTGAAATAATAATAATGATAATAAAATTATGTAATTTGATCCGGTTAGTCATATGATTATTTAAATCATCTGATTGTATATATGTAATTGTTCACATTAATGCATTATTACATAAATTATTATCATTATTGTTTTTGCGGTATTCTATGATACAAATATAAAGATTGATGATGATAATTCATTGCCTGTACAAAGAAGGGGAAATGGGCCGGAAAAGGGCACTACAAAAATGACATAAAAGTATCCAGCACCCATTAATTGATGTTATATATTAATTGGTCTATTTTTAAAGGCACTATCAGTGAATTGCTAAAATTACAGAAAAATAAAAAAAAAAATCATCACAATCTTGGTTATTCGTTGTCTGCGACAAGTTCATGTGTCCTAAACATGACACCCTGCTAAGTGATAAGACCGGAACGCAACGTAATAAGGCAAAATTTGATATTTTAGTCATACCGTCGTACGCGCTCCGGCCAGTATACTACAAACGTAATGAATGGAGCTTCGCATCTTGAACCCATGCGTTTTGTTCTTTTGTAAATTTTTCAGTTGGAAAAGAAATTTCTGACGAAACATACCATAGACTTTAATCTTTCACTTTAAGCAATTCCCTGGGAATTTTAAATATTTTGATCTTGGGTGCGATCATGATGGGCCTTTAAATCATAAAAAGCCATTGTTTAATGTTACAAGGCATCACTGTGGAGAAAGTGGCAAAAAAATTGCTACTTTTCAGTCCAAATTGCACTCCCTAATTTCTAAAACGTCAATATTTTAGTTTTTTTCTTTCATAATAGTGTGTCTCGAGCAATATATATGCTTGCGAGATTTTGCCGAATTATTTTTTTGTCATCAATATTTATCAGCAAAAACAAGAAAAAAATAACCAGAAAAATTACAGAAAATCAACAATAATCATATTTGCAGCAAGAATTTAGTAGGTGGAAAAAGTCTTAGGCAAACCGCCCTGAAGGTGGATATGGAGTACAGACTTTTTCTATTGATATAATTTTAGTCATTAGGGACCTAAGCCATAATTTTTGGAGGTTGCAAAATTTGTAACAGTGCCATTTTTGAAAATCCCATATGGCTGCTTCAATGTCCAAAATCACTAGAAATCCCTTAAGTATTTCGATAGAGACAAATATATCTCGGTACTCCGGTGTTGAGCCGAGAAAGTGTTGCGTAAATGTAATTTGGTCAACGTTTTTGTACAAAAAATCCAATATGTCCTGTTCAAACTCAAAATATACTCTCGGAATCATTGTAAATGAGACTTAACGCAGCAATATTACCTATTTACGCTACTTTGAATACATTATGACCACCTTAAAAACGTGTTTCTGTTCAGGTGTTTTCAAAATCTGGTACAATTGATCATATCCTACAATTTGTGTTACTTAACACCTCTAGAATGCATTCCAACAGAAGTAAGAAAAAAACAAACAAAAAAAGACGAATATTGTGGATGGAATACATCTGTGGGCGCAGTAGGTTTCTCTTAGGGGGGGAGAGGGAGGGGATGCTAAAGTTTGGGATAGAGGTAATGACGGAAGGATGTTGTAAAAGGAGGATCTCTGAGAAATGGAGTAGCGACAAAGAGAAAATAATAAATGGGAAGTGCATAAGGGAAGAGAAAGTGGTAAAGGAAATGATGGAAGAAAATAAAGACGAATCAATGGAAAAATAGTAAAAACGAAATTAAGATGTGTAGTTAGAGGTAGTTAAATCAAAAGAAGTGATTAGATAAGAGTGTAATTAATGGTTAATGGGAATGTATTGACCATTTAACATTCTTATCTGGAATTTTGTTTCTTAAACATGCAAAAATGTTAAGATGGTTGGGCCAAATGTGCTGCCTTTTTACCGTATTAAAAACCTAGAAATTACGATACATCTGATTGTATTTAGGTTTAAACACACCCAAAATGAGATTAAAGTTTAAATTTAAAGTAGAGATGTATGTATTTGACATAATAACTCATATCTGGTATATTTTTTTTAAATTGAATTTTCCCCTAGATTTTTAATGGAAGTGCATTTGTGGAATGACGGACATAGAGTATGAATGTATGTCAATTTGTAGGTTTTAAGATCTTAAAAGGCACCCATATTGGCTTCCATATTGAATGGTAGGCTTGTTAAGACACTTGAAATGTCAGATATGGGTTCCTACTAGGTATAGAGGGCAGACTTATGCCTCCATCACAAATACCTGATGAGTTATGGGCAATGGACTGATTTAGGGGCATATGGGTTTTAGGGTGGCAATATTGGATTTTGTGGCTAAGTTGTGATCAAATCACTCCAGTAACCCGTCCCACAAAGATTATCGTGCTTTAAACGGATATATTCAATAAAATAATGGGCATTTGAATGAATTGGAGTTCTATACCTGGAAGATTGATTTCTAGAGAAATGCACTGCACGAAATTTTGAACACCCTCCAGAAAATTATTAGCTTAGGTCATCATGGACAAAAACGATCAGAGAAAAAGTATGTTACTCCATTTCCACCCTGTGCCCACTATTCCTCCTGACTATTACATAATAATAGTAACCCAAGGAAAAAGTATATACAGAAAAATGATAAATGACCCATCTCAGTATCTGACATGTTGTGAGTAGATGTGGGGAAAATCACAAACATTTACTTGTAAAAAAATAACCATGATGAACAATGGTAGGAAGGGACAAGAAAAAGACCCGCCTAAAAATCAAAAAGACCATTTTGTAAAATGACAACTCAAAATTCCCCCTTTTTCTCCGCAATATCATACTCCAATTTACGTTTTGACAGAAAAAAGTTTTAAGGGCAGTAAACTTTGGGAACACTTCCTGAAACCTACAACTATAGATATAGAACTTACAACATAAAAATAAATATGACAAAAAGGTGTCATCTGACACGCCACAAACATGAGCTCAAAATTATTAACATTTAAACTCGATGAAAGTTGTCAATTAACCATATCAAGGAAACTCACTCCAAATAATTTTGACCTTTTCACAATCACAAAACATGGACAACGGTTCGGGAGGGAAATGGTCACAGAAAACAAAGGGGACAATCCTTTTCTACCCAATTTGGTGAAGAAAGCTGTTGTGAAAGGCAAATTGCCCTGTGCAATAATTTAAAAATAAAAGGACCTCAGTTGAGTCTCAATGGTAGATTTGAAATTCCTAGTGTGAATCGTCTCCCATTCAAAGTCTCATCGCCACAAACATTTCAAAAGTATCCTCCCAAAAGTTTTGAATTTTTTCTGGGGTAAGTTTATTGACAAATAAATAGAGTACCGAGGAGACCTTTTGCGCCAAAAATAAGATTTTCAAAAAATATCAAAAAGTATCAAATCAGGTTCCTCACAAATAATCAAGCATCCCACAAGTCCACAACACATTTATGAAAAAAAATTGGATTTTCTTATGTCTGTGTAAGGAATGTCAAATTCCAGTATTAAATCAGCAAATGACTTTAACACTGGGGTTGGAAGATATCATAAAGTTATATCAGACTATACCAAGTGTATAGTAGAAAAATTGTTTAGATTTGGACCTATATTTCTATTGAAACAACACAAGTGCAATTCTGACTCTTAAGTTCCTGGTTATAATAACACGAAGCTTCACAGCTTTATCTTAAAACACATACCATGATCCGATTAATCAGCCAATGCATATTTTTTAAACGAGAGAGAGAGTTTTGGAGCATGGAGATTTCCATAAATGTTAGCATGCAGTTTATGAAATTTCTCCAGAAATGTAATTCAATTGATTTCCAAATGCATGTGAATTAGATCAAGTAATGCCTAACCAACCATTCGGAGCTGTGCCTACATTTAAATTTATTATACTAACCACACCTAAAGAATAATCCACGACAAAGATAATCCCTTTAACTGGTCTCTCCCCCCGTTCCAGAAAAATTAAAAAAAAATTTAGTTAAGCGTTTTAAAAAAGGATTCCGGAATTTTAATACAAGTCGGAGAAAAGGCTACAAACAATTGTGGTAATAAAAAAGAGTTTTGACTACACAAAAATGTTCCAAGAGTAAAGATTTCTAGCTTTCCAACAGTTCAAGTTTTGCTCGTTTTTTTAACTCACCTTGTAATTCAAACAGGAGTGAGCCCAAATGGAGCGGAAAAATGATCCCAAGATAGGGAAATTTTTCAGAAACCCAAGAACGACCTTTTTTTGAAATGGAACCATCTGACTACCCTTTTTTGATCCTATCAAATTGATTAGATTATTCATGTTAACTTTACACCAAGAGCATTTACTAAAAATATCTAGGATTTCAAAGAGATTCTCAAAAGATTCATCGACCATCAATTGAACATGTGTATCATCCGCCAACATAGAACTTTACCTCTTTTCACCAACATGAACCCCTTAATATTGGAGATTTCACTTTTGCCAAAACAAAGGGTTCTCCATAACACAAAGGAAAGGTAGGGGGATATAGGGCAGACGTGAAAAAAATTACCCTTAATTCCATATCAATAGATTTGTCAAAAAAACCAGTATCAAACATTGTGATTTCTATAGTAGAATAAAATGTTTGACCCATTTAATAAATTCGCACCAAATTAAAATAATCCATAACCTTGAAGAGAAAATCAGGCTACCACTGTCAAATGCTTTTTCAATGCCAATAAAACAATAGCAGCAGGGAGATTATTAAAATCAGGTAAAATCAATTATGTCCAGAAGGAGCCTCCTAACATTCTTCCATGTTATACTAAATAATAATATAATACCGACATTTCTATAGCGCCTTTCCAAGGATACAAAGCGCTGTGCCTATATATTACGCTGCCTTTCAGGAAAATCGTCACACTCATTTGCTTCAATAGGCCGGCAGCCGGCCAACGCGCACATCCCTATCAGACTTAGATTGTAATATCCCCCCTAACAGCTACCGAAAATCGCTTGGGTCGACGAAGCAGTGAGGTAAAAGGCCTGCCCAAGTGCAAACACATTGGCCAAAGCGGGGCTCGAACCCACCAACCTTTGGATAATGAGTCGGCAGTCATATCAATGGACCACATGTTCCTCCATTTAAATCAGATTGATCAAAATGAATTAAATTACCAATGCATGTTTCAACGAATGGCCATTGTTGTTAGCAATGATCTTATAATTCAACTGTAAGCAGGGAAATTGGCCTGTAATTTTGAATTCCATTAAGTCCTTTTATCTTTTTTGGCAATATTATAAAGTAATAATTCCATTACGTTGAGATAAACTGAGGAGGCCATATCAAAGAGGAATTAAATGAATCACGAAGCATATCCATTAATGTTCATTCCAAAACACAATAGAAAATCAACCGGAAAACCTCAACCCTGGGCTTGTTGGTATTCATAGATTTTATAGTCTGGAAAGAAAACTTCATTTTAGACAGTGGTGTCAAGGTTGTTTTTTCATCATCGAAAGTTTAGGTAAATCAAGAGAGTCTAAGAAATTACCAACAGTAAGATCACCATCACTTGCGATCATTACAAACCTTGAATTAACACTGAGAAAATTTGTACAACTTGAGTAGAAATTTTTATATTTCATCCAGAATACGATTCTTCTCAGTAATAAACTGATTTGGGCGGCAATCCTGATGCGATTGATGCTTTTTTTTTTTTTTTTTTTTTTTTTTTTTAAAAATGGTAACACAACTACTTGGAAGCTTCACAAGTCGTATGCCAACTGGCGCGGGTGACTCTAGTAATAGACCACCAGTTTCAAAATAACAATTTATAAGTTGAGACTCTAACTCTTAAGCTATCCGTATGAGAGCAGTGCAAGGGCAGCACAGTCAAGAGCACCAGCAAATCAGATGAAGATCATTAATCTTGTTTCATAAGATTATTTTTAGAGGAGGATCTTTACATTCTTCTTCCTAGACGAATACTCAATCAATATCCAAAAAATGGTGCATTTAAATGCATCCCATAAAATATTGGGATTAAATTCATACTTACTCAGATTATTTAATTTAAAATCCTGTTCTGCTCCTTAAAAAAATTAACAAATCCGCATCCTTACGCAACTAGTACAATTCATTTTCCAATAAACCCCTACCCCGAGGAGATTTGGGATCAATATCAAATTGAAGTTAACAATTGAATGATCAGAGTTAACCCCAGGGAGAATTTAGAACCAGAAAAGGACTACCAAAAGTTGCCGAATTATTCCAATGGGGAATTGCATGTTCTGGATGTAGGGCTCCACTACAATGATTGTTGTAAAAATACCTTAGCCATTTGAGTGGTTAAGAATGTAAACTATTAAAGTTTACAGTAAAGTAAAAATATACTGTACTATTGGTCGTCATTTATCATTCTACCAACTAAAGAGGCCTACCGTAAAGTATAATTTATTTAAAAGATGGTAAAATAATTATAGGCAGGTCTGCTGGTTTGGGGGGTCATGAGTGTTTTTATCCCTTTACATATTCCCAAGCTCGTTAATAACTCACCGAATACACACCCACATTCAAGATTTTAATTTAATTATCTTTAGATGTATAATAGAGCCATCCGTATTTTTATGGCAGAATGCGTATTGTATAATTATTGTATAAATTTACAATTATCTTTATACTGTGTCCCGAAGACCCGGTTGTGATGAAGTACAATTCAGTTCATTAGGTCTCCTTTTGGTAAACTTTTGCTAAAAAGATCAATTTTAGCCAAATTTCGGCTCCCAAATACAGGCAAAAAATTTCACAAAATTTTAGTTCCTAAAACCCTACCTTTGGGACACAAAGTACGTTCCCAAGCACCCATGTTCGGAAATCGGGCCGCACATCCTACCTGAAAAAAACTTAAGAGCCAATCCTACGGCGCAATCGATCTGCATTTATTGTATTCACCAAAGCCACCTAACCCATACATCCGGGCCTCATCGCCAAAAACGCCTGAATAATGTTCCGGAAGGAACCAACCCAACCCCCAAAACCCCCCGGAGAATGGAAAGAGCGAAAGCGAGAACCGCGAAATTCTAGTAATTCAATATTTATTAACATGCTCTTCTGTCCCTAGTAGGATCACTTGCAATTTCCTAGGCCTAATAATGAAACTACATTAACATAGCAGTATGCTTAGACCCTTGTAAACCTGGCCCACCTTGACATGATCACCTGAAGGCTTTATCCATTAACACACTAGCTAAGCAATGTTTCGCACACAGTTCTATTTAAATCATGAAATGACCATGAAAAAAGTTTGTACTGCCATAGCCTAAGATGTCGGACGTTTGTCTAATTTTCAGATTATCACATGGGTAATATGGGTATAGCTAAAACCAGTGTGCATTAACTTGGGTTGATCCCATGTCCTCTTAGCAAATTCATCATAATTGCTTTTTAGCCAGTCTTCATAAAGGGGATATTTCATTAAAGTGGTAAAATTTTAAAAAATGATAACATTTTATTCTTATTCAGTGAGTGTCGGGTTTTACCAAATTGCAATTGTACGCATGCATGGATACCAATGGTGTCTTTGGCTCCTTGGATGAAACATGTTCTCAAGAGGGGGCAATTATTTAAATGAATAAAAAAGATGGTACAATAGTTTGACAAATTAGTGACATAAAAAGCAAAAATCACATAATTCTAAATAAAGAATGAGCAACCACTCACAATATTGGCTTGTCTTCTGCCCTATGCCTTATGACACAATCTTCGATGGCCCAAAACAAAAAAAAAATCTTTTATTCTCTAATTTTAAAATGTTATTTGACACATTTGATATGATTGATTTAATTTCACATAAAGGATACATGTAAAAAAACCAATCAGCAAACACACCAACACAATAAAACCATGAGGCTTTCCAGGTAATTGATTTGTACGAATATTACTTGATTCGCTTCTAGTGCATCATTGTTGTTCATTGCAAATTATATCCTAGCCGGTCTCCAATTTTCGCGATCACTGGCTTGAATATCTGGCCACCACAAATGACCCCACTAAGCCCCCCGTTACACTCGGCCAAAAAAGTCTAAGTGAATTCGATTGAGTCGTCATCGACTTCACTTTTTCCTGCAGTGTAAACACGCATAGTCGTAATCGATACGACTTCACAAAGTCGAATTTTTTCGTAATTGCTTTTAGCAACTTACTTTTGAGTGAATTTGAATAAGGATCCATCATTGAATTCGAATTTTGTGCAGTATAACGAAACACGTAATCGATTTCATGGCTATACTGTCGAACAATGGACCCTAGCTGCCTCTGCGCATTTCCGGCGTATCACCAAGCAATGCAAGTGGGCTTGCTTAACAACTAAGCATGAAGGTAGCGCGGCCATTTCAAAGAATTCGGACTTAGGCGTTGTTGTCTTCGTTTTCTCTCGACTTTTGCCATTAGTTTTGATCATATTTCGGCCTAATATCACAAAAGCTAAATCACTGCCCGCGCGAGAGCAACTAAAAATTAGCGTTGAGCTGCCATGTTGTTGAAGATCGCGCGAAATCTTTCTTTGAACCGGAAGACGTAAATATTTTCTGGAAGCGAATTCGGAAAACGGCTTTTCAATATAACACAACTCGAATAGTAATGTTATGGCCTAATCCTCAAGTCGTAATCAAAAATAAATATTTTTTTTTTCGAATTCAATTTCAATTTCTCGAGTGGAAACGTGCTATAAGTTGGCCAGTCCATACACCAATGTTTACCCCATTTGACCTCCTTTACCTTAGTGAACCCCCGATGACCTTGGATCCACTAACTAATACAACTCGGTCTTCGTTCGGTCAGGGCCCCACCCACCAATTTTCCAGGACTGTGCGACCCTCCCCAGATTTATATCCTATGACTCATCACGCAAAAGTTTGTACTTCGTATCTTCGTACAAACCTCTAGAAACCACAGAGAATCATTTAGTGATTTGTCAATTACAATGGTCTTGACAACAATGGATAATCAAAAGAGTTTACCAAGCCTTACTTCATGTAAGGTGTGACATCTTGTTTACTTTTTATTTATCAAACTATGAGTTATGGACTGATAATTTAGTCTTTCGTGATGAACAGTGTTTATGGACAAAAAAATATCTCTGAAATCGCACTATCAGTTGGAAACCTTTTTAAAGGTTGGATCAGCGGTACTGCTTCCATACCCAGAGCTTGTTTTTAAATGGTCATGAAATTGTTGTATTGGTGAAAGAAACATACATGCCAATATTGTTTTTCCTGACGTCCACTAGGTAGGGCATCCAGTCAATTATCTTTTTACTCCAATAAATCCTCACACACGTATGCCTGATTGTGTGGTGTATCCGCCCAACCCCCGTTAGGCGGAGACACAACCGGATTTAAAACTTTGGTTTAACTTTAACTACCTTAACTTTCAAAAAAGATGTTTTGAGATACGGTACCTTATGCTTGTTCAAATTCCATAGACTTTGTTGAGGGATCTGATTGGCAGGAAACGGGCACCAAAATGGTGGGTCAAGTTTTGAAAAACTACACAATGTTCATTTTTTCCCAAGTAATTGATGAGTTATAGAGTGGTGGTTTTGTATGGTTAGAGAATATCAAACACCATGTACAATTTTGTATTTTTTTGTGAGTCATTCAAAAACAAGACATTTTCGTGAAACAACAACTTTTTTGGCCGAGTATTGTCCTGGTTCAGAAAGTGGCGACACATAAGGCATTGAAACATTTGGTTTCAATTGGTGTTTTTTAAATTTGAAAATATGACATGTTTCATCTGTCTGGACAGTTGGTAGTATACTTTTGGGGCGGTGCCATGCTGATTTTTTGCGGCTTCTTTGAAATAAAAAGAGATTAAAATTGTCAATCAGTACCAGGAGTTAGCCATCAGTATTCTATCGTAATTTAAGTTGAAAGGAAAGCTACAAGTGGCCAGCCAGTGAGTGGCATACAATGTCTAGAAATATTGCATGTTCACTGTAACTTTACGTTGTATAGAACGATTGTGGGAATATGCAAAATAACTCAAATTCATGCAGAACTCAGCAAAGTGGTTTGACTTAACAAGATGCAAGTGAGAAGAAACCTTTCATCTAGTCTTATTTTGTGTGGACGAAAAAACACTGAAATGAACAATCAAATTTGTAAATGTTTTCAATTGTGGTCAATTCATGTGGACAAAATGACAGAGAGCTGCCAAAAACCTACCCACATTGATGTGTTGTTTTAAACTTGGCATGTCAACATATTACCGCCATTGTGTAGTAGCTATATACTGAATTTGTAGATTTTTATATGTTTTACAAATTAATTTTAACCGCTTTTTTAATTGTAAAAACCAGATTTTTGGAATTATGATGCATGCATATCACACATTATACTACAACACAACACCACTCTTCTTAAAACGAAAAAAAAAAGGGAGTGAAAACCACTCTAAAAAGAGTGAAATTCACTCCAAAATAAGAGCAAGTGAGCTAGTGCAGCATCTTTTTAGAGTGGATCCACTCAAAATAACAGATGTGACAAAATAACTTCTTGAAGGAAAGAGTGAATGATAATCTTTGTAGAGTGAACTAGTCATCTTCTAGAGTTGTGATCTTTGTGAATTTTTTTTGTTTGGGAGTTATTGCATGTGTAGGTAAAATTCATAGCATCATGAACATGCTGAATATTGTGCGGAAACTGGGCATGCTTAGTGAGCATGATGATTGTGGATGCAGGACGCTTGTAGGATATGACAGCATGCCGTGACATGCATGACTGTGCGTTTCGTACATGGTGTAAGTCTAGCCTGGCGCAGACTACGGTATGTCGAGTGATAATGCAGTAAATAACATAATAATAATAATAATAAATCGTTATTAAAGGCGCAAAATCTCAAAAGAATCATGAGCGCCCATAAATATGTTCACACACAAATCAAAGCAAAACAGCTATGAGCTATGAAAAGATTGACGAAAAAGGTGAGTTGTAAGCTGACTTTTGAAGTCTTGGAATTTTGGGATACTACGAATGCTGATTGGAAGCGAATTCCAAAAAAGTGACGCAGCGAAATGAAATGAGCGTGTAAACCAGCTGATTTAAGGGTGACCCGTGGAATTTCAATAACTTTTCAGATGATGAGCCGGGTATGGTGAAGTGATGGTTGGTAAGTGAAAAGCACAGATGACAAATAAACGGCCAAGGACCTCGAAATGCTGAAGGCAAAAACACGGCATTGAATTTGATATTTATGCGAAATTCCACGGGTAGCCAGTGAAGCTCAAACAAGCAACCGGGTAATATGTCTGTTTTCGTTTCGTGAGAATTAGGCGAGCAGCACAATTTTGGATACAGTTGTAACAGTCTGTAGTGGTCGGCAGTTGATACCCAGTTAAAAATGGCATTACAAAACTCAAGGAGTGAGATGAGATCGCCTTAACCAGAATCGAGGTTGCTTTTTCAGATAGTTAAGGTCTAACCATCCAATCTGTCTAAAGATAAATATGCAGCACGGCAGATGTCACTAATAAGGTTCAGACATGGATAAGGATTAAAGTCGAACACCGAGATACTTGCACGGAATTTGAAAAAATGATGTCACAGTCCAAAATCCGTCTATAGTATTACTCGCAATCTGGTTAATACGAGAAGTCGTACCAACGGTCATCACCTCCATCTTGTCAGTATTAAACATAAGCTGTTACTGTCCATCTCAACACAAAAATGGCACTAATACAATCTTGAAGAGCTGCCTAGTTGACACAAAATCCGCAGGCGCCCCAGCAGGATACTGAAATCTGCGCTCATCCGCGTACTTGTGATACGAACAATGTACTGATTGATAACATTAGAGAGCGATTGTATATATACAAAAATATAAAACCGGTCCGAGTACCGAGGCCCTGTGGGAACCGTACACAAAAGCGGACGCGATTTGGAGACATTACCAACGACGATAACAGACTGAGAACGATGGGAAACATATGAGGTGAACCATGAAAGTACTTTCCTTTGATTCCAAAACTCACTTCGAGACGCTTGAGGAGAACAGAAAGGTCAACAGTGTCGAAAGCAGCACTGATGGTCAAGGAGTGAAATAAGGGTAGGACTAACTTATCGTCAGATTGGTCAACAGGTTGCAATGACACTCAGTAATGCGGGTCTCACGCTAGTGACCCTTTCTATACGTGAATTGGTTTAAACTTCAAGAAGCTGATCTGGAAGTGGATTCCAAACAGCTGACGCAAGCAGGCGAATGAATTGAGCGTTCACCAGCTGATTTAAGGTGACCCGTGGAAGTTTCAATAACTTTTTCAGATGATGCGCGGAGTGAACGTGATGGTTTGTAAGTGGAAAAAGCACAGATGACAATAATAACGGCAATGTACCTTCGAATGCTTTAAGGCAAAAACCGCCGTTTTGAATTTTAAATTATATGCGAAATTCCACTGGTAGCCAGTGAAGCTCACAAGCAAAGGTGGTAATATGGTCATGTTTCCGTTTCTTGAGAATTAGGCGATCAGCACAATTTTGGATACTTGTACGTTGTAGTTGGTCGGAGTTGATACCAATAAATGGGAATTACAAAAATCAAGGCGGAGATGATGATCGAATTAACCAGAATCGAGGTTGCTTTTTCAGATAGGTAAGTTCTAATACATCCAATCTGTCTTAAAGATAAATGTGCGAACGGCAGATGTCACTAGTATGTTCAGACATGGATAAGGATTGATCAAGTCTAACACCGAGATACTTGACAAATTTTGAAAAATGATGTCACCGTCCAAAATCCGTATAGTAGTACTCGCATCTGGTAATACGAGAATCCGTACCAACGGTCATCACCTCCGTCCTGTCAGTATTAAGCATAAGCTGTTACTGTCCATCCACAACGCACAATGGCACTAATACACTTGAATAGTCCTGCCTTAGTTGACACAAAATCCTCAGCGCCCCGAATATGAATCTATATTCATCGGGTACTTTGTGATCGAACAATTGTACTGATTGATAACATCAAATCAATTCTATAATAACCAAAAAAAGTAAAACCGGTCCGAGTACCGAGCCTTGTTGACCCCGTACAAAAGCGGACGCGATTTGGAGACATTACCAACGACGATAACAGACTGAGAACGATAGGAAACATATGAGGTGAACCAGGAAAGTACATTTCCTTTGATACCGAAACTCCTTCGAGACGCTGAGAGAAATAATTGTCAGCGTGTCGAAACGCAGCACTGAGGGTCAATGGATGAAATAAGTTTAGACTACCTTTCTCGTCAGTTTGGTCACAAGTTGTCAATGACACTCAGTACTGCGGTCCTCCACGCTATGACCCTTTCTATACGCTGAGTGGTTAGCTTCAAGAAGCTTATGATCTAAAAGGTGTTTTTCTGTAATTGGCTAAGAACCACTTTTTCAAGTATTTTGGAAAGAAATGGAAGGAGCAAATACGAAATTCAACCTTTATTTTTTTTAAGGATGTTTGCTGATCAAGTCCAGATTTCTTTAAAATGTGAACAATGATGGCCGTGTTTAAGTTGAGAAGGAACAGAACCAGATACCAGATAATGCTTCTCAACACTTTGTCTGTAAATGCTAATGACTGTGACCGACACATACAATATACTCACCCCGTGAAGATATCTATGATTTCTTCACTAATTCAACTTCGGTTCTACCTTTTTGCTGACGTTCTCACTTAACTCTCGCCAGGTTGTTCGAAAAAATTCACGCGATTTGCGGCGTATCTGATTGGCTATTTTACAGTTTGTTTTCACTCCGAAAAGAGTGAGCATTTTCTCACTCTTTTAGAGCTAAAATCCGGTCGATAAGAGTTCAGAGTGGGCCTTACTCCGAAGAAGAGTGGCATTTTGAGCCACTCTGGTAAACAGAGTGTGCTCGGTTAACCGCGAGTTAAGTTGTCGTTTGCATTTCTCGCTCTTTTTAGAGCTCAAGCCACTCGATTAGAGTTAATTTAGAATTACTCGAAATTCAGAGTGATTTTTCACTCTTTCATTTTAGAGAGCACATATCCTCCAACACAAAACACTATCCCCACACACCATATGGACTTAGACGAGGCCTGACATCACATCTACCATGATTCTGCTTAAAAACTGGCCCATTTCATGATGTAGGTGCCACTTTTGGGATTTTTTTTTTAATTATTAAAATAATTGTCGGCGTTGTTTGTTATGTTAACAAAAAATTGGGTTTTATACCAGTTCCTCCTATGGGCTCTACCCTCCCATAGCTTAACCAACTTTCTCCCATCCACATGTTTTGGTGCTGTGATATCCGTAATTTGCCTAAAATGACCAATTTCTGGGTTGTAAACTGGGAAATTCAAGTATTTTTTTATCAAGCGCCATTCTTCAACAAGACTTTTTCCCTATTCCTTATTTTTATTTTATTGTTAGAGCATAACCCCACTTTGTATTAAGTAAAAATTAGGACATAGCTTTTCTTGTATAAGTACGATATGCATGCAAAATTCAGTATGTGGATGTGACATTGTCCATTCACTTTTACCCACATTTTTAAGTGGTTCTTAAAACAAACATCATTTATTTCCTGTTAGCAAAGAATATTGTCAATTGATGAATTTATGTCCTAAGATTATTGGAATAAAACATTATTGTTATTGCTCACTCTAATTTTTGTTCACAGCAGAATGGATGCGGAGCACTCATTGTCCGTTCACCTATTTTGTCACATCCACCATATTTTAAATGTAGAATTTGGGGTTCCACTTGTAATATTATTTTTGAAATACAGTTGGAAGAGCTTTATACTGATACCCTACAAATTGGGATCATAAGATCTGTAAGAGCTGGGCAATCATTTTAATTTGTCCGTTTAGTTTTGTGACATTAGTCACATCCGTCACATCCAAAACAACTTTCTTTCATTGCTCAAAGATAAATATCATTAGTGTACCCATTTTCAGTTATTTTTCTAGGGCTATTTGGTATCACCAAAAATCACAATGAGTTATGTGTCCTATTATGCCAGACCACTAAAAATATGTCCGTTCACACCCATTTGTCACATCCATCAAAAAGGAGTTTTTGGATAAAAATACTTATCTAACTCATCAACTAACTTGTTTGATTGGCTTTTTCACAGTGTATGGGTTACATTTTATAATGTCATTAAGGTTGTTTGATTTATTTTAGAACCATTTCCATTTTTAAATTTTTCATAAACATTGTCTTTTGGCCTTGCTCAGTAATGCATGGGCTTATGAAACATAATTTGAAGCAATGAGGCCAGAAAAACATTTTAAATTAAAAAATGTGATACGTACTTGTCAAAAAAAAATCAGTTGGACTGAATAAAACATAATTCACCAGATTAAACTACTACTCCTAATGATGCAATTGTCCATTCACAAGAAAGAAATGTCACATCCACCCCTAAAACTAGCCAATGTACTACTGATTCCCAATAAAAGTGTTTTGAAATGTTCTACTGTGCTGTAGGAACTCTTAAAATGTTAAATCTTCAAGCACTCTTTGGTTGAAAACACTTTATTCACATCAATAGTTGTCCTTTCACATGTAAATATGTCACATCCAACGTTTTACAAACCAAGATATCAATATCTATTTAATCCGGCCAGCTGGCCTTATTTTGTCCCATTACCTATACCAAGAGTTAAACCATTGAATTATCAGAGCCATACATTGAATTATTTTCAGTGTGAAGAAACTTAGTATTCCCATTTTTTGTCACAAAATACCCTTACTTTGGCCATACCTGTGAATACCAACCAAATTTATGTCAAATTTGGCCTAGAGTAAGCCTGAGGTATACTTTCGTTTGCCCAAATGCCATTATCATTATATGGGACAAATCAATATACATAATTCATTGTAAATTTTGAGAATCCATTTTTCAACAAAATTACCAAATGACACAAGGTAACTTGCATTTTATTTTAAGAGGTGACATTAAGCTTGCCATAGGTATTTTTATGAAACCGTTAAGCCTTGGCAAGAAGAAAACGCGTAGTAAACAACTTTTAACTCACTTTGAAAAATTGACCCTCAATGACAAACAGTTGGTGCCTAATTGTGAAATGGGCCCTATACCACGATAATTTGGCACAATTATGGGCTATTGGATTACTCAATTAACTTCAGGGCCACAAATTATTTTTGATAAGTTAAGATGAGATTAGATCATTTATCAATTTCACCATAGTTCCCATAACACAATATATCGTGATGTTAATACCCTATTTTTAAGATAATTGACACAATGTATTTATTGGATATGGATTTGATTCCTTGATTCTTACATTCTTCAGTCCCAATTGCAAGTCGAACCATCTCGCAAAAAAGGTAACATTCGGGTCTGATACAAACAACAACTTATACTAGCCTTCTTTAGTCACGCTCTAAAATGTGTCTCTGTTAAAATCATTGCCATAATGCTTCGATTTCCAATATTTTTTTACATTTTTATTCACCACCTCTCTCCGATCACACTCATTATTCATTTCCTCAATATTGATTCTCCCTATTTAGGTACAGGGAATATTCCACTTTGGCAAGTCTGTAATTTAACTTTCTTGAAATAACTTGCCTCAGAATTCATCCCAAAATTCACTTTTTCCTCAACCAAAACACACCAACTTTCGGCCCTGGAAATGACTTCTAACACATAAACATAATCAAATTTAATCCCCAAAATTCTGCGTCCCTCTACCCAAAACCGTTAACAGAAGTTCATTTCCACTAAAATGCAAAAGGCCAGTACCTACCCCAATATTGGCACACTTCTGGGCTTCGGTGCGCACCTTTTGTGGACCCTCAAAAGTAGACCAATTTAAATATACAACCTCATGTCTGATAATCAATAGTTGCTCTCTAACCAGAGGTAAAGCATTAGTATTATTTTGAAGAGCTGTTGACACAGAGAATAACACTAATTACATAATTGCCTTTCTGTGGGACACACTTTGGTTGAGTTTCATCAATAGGCCTAGTATGATGTTACCAGTCAATAAACTGTAAATAGTACTGTAAATGATCAAATCGATTCTTTTATTGTCATTGTATCAGACTGCAACAAAAGCATACCAATCTGTTATTACTTTTTGTATCATTTAACATCAACCGCGTACCTTCCCAAAGGTCCCATCGATCCTTGTGTTTGGCATACCAAAAATAAGAAAATCATGTCTTTGATTGAACCGAAAAGTTCCAAGTACACATGTCAAATCGTTTTTCCTATTACGCCTCATTAAATATAGCGGTCCTCAGGCGTACTCAGGCAAAATTTGGTAGAGTGAATTTAACCATTCGCTGTGCACAGGTATTTTAAGGATGTTGTCTGATATGATCCTGGAAATGGTCTCATAAATGAAAAGCACCCGATATCTTCCCAATTACATTTTATTAAAATTTGCAACCATGAAGAAAGAAAACATTCCTAGATCGTGTGAAGTTTCCGCTGAATTTGAGCATAAAATTTGGCAGCAGCGATGCTAACTTGTAGACCCTATACTTTAAATACACACAAGGCACAAGAGGTCATGCGTCAATTGTGAGCGCCTGGGTATAAGGTATAGTAACAAGGCGGTTCTCGAACCACAAGTCTCGCCTGCTTTCGCGTTAATTGTAAGACAAAAACAAGCAGCACACCAGAGTGCAACTGTGCTGAGTCCAGGGTTTGTCCCCAAAAAAGTGGTGCAACCAGATAAACTCCAATCTCTCAACGTTTTACTCCCTATTTCATTTGACACCACTCTAGGGGTCACAACCTTTCCCATTGTGGAGATATTCACCTTGCAAGTTGAAACGCCCCCACGAGCATAAGTCAGAGATGTTAGGAGTAGTAGCACCCCTGGTTTTGCATGTATAGTATTCTTTACTTCCTGCTCTTCATTTGACACCAACCCAGGGGTCACAACATTTTCCATTATGGAGATATTATCATGAGAAGTCCTCAACAAGAGCATAACTAAGCTGTTTAGGAGTAGCACCAGGTTTGCATTTTGATAGTATCTATACCTCATCTTTCATTTGGTACCACCCTAGGGGTCACACATTTTCCATTTTGGCGATATATTATCTTGAAAAGTCCCCCAAAGAGCACAAGTAAGATATTTAGGAGTGCCACCCCCGGGTTTGCATTTATTAGTATTCTCTACTTCTTACTCTTCATTTGATACCACCATAGAGGTCACAAACATCTTCCGTTTGGGAGATATTAATCTTGAAATGTCCCAAAATAATCATAACCAAGAGATGGTTAGGAGTAGCACCCCCGGGTTTGCTTTATAGTATCTTTATTTCCTGCTCTTTCATTTGGCAACACCACCATGGGCACAACATTTTCCATTGTGGAGAATATTAATCATGAAAAGTCATGCAAAAAGCCCTTAAAATTCATTAAAATTTAG
>JAMKCH010065893.1:0-63277 GCA_023653785.1 Ophioderma brevispina
AATTCCCGTAACTATCATATCCTATTATAGCTAATGTAGTTACCGATTTCTGAGGATCGTCAACTGAATCTTTAATCCCGTATAACTGTCCGTATATTTTTTTCTCGTATTGTATTTAAAATAATAAAACTTCATATTTATCCCGTATAAGTCAATTCGTTTACTTTTTTTCTCAAAAGTACTTTTTTCTCAAACGTAACCCAGTGGGGTAAGCGTAGTTCCGTATTTTCCAATATTTTTTCTCTTAACTCCTCAAACTCCCATATAAAGTTCTCGCCACCCTGCCAAGATGAACTCCACCCCGTCACAACATCCCGTAACCTTTTTTTTATTCCTTGTATTATTCATCATATCCTATATCTTAGGCCTAATCGTTTGTTATTTTCTAAATATTAAATATTTCATCCCGTAATTTCCGTTATTTTAATTTGTTTCTTCTCAAAACTCCGTGCAGGATAACCCGTAGATCCTACATCGACAACAAAGCGAAATAACATGACGTGTTCTTGACGATTTCACTTTTTTTTCCCCACACCGTTTGCACTATAAGCAGCCTGTTATTTGCGTACCGCATACAGTGTCTTACGCGTAATCGCCCATTGCCCACGCGTACCCCGTCGCACGCCCACGCAACTCGCCGCTTAGTAACGCGACAAACAAATCTTAATTTACTAATTACCGCCCAAATACTCCTAAAATAGTGCCCTCATGGATGTCCAAAAGTAGAGGAATTCCCAGCCTTGCAAAATTTTGTTGCTGTATTACTGACAAGGTAGTGATAGATATTTTGTTTAAATTTTTATGTTTTCTGTAGTTATAAATGTTATAATAATTAATACTTTTGTTATAACATCTCTTATACCAACTGTATTGGTCGCACAGAGATTGAATATTATTCATCACACTTGTAACTTGCGTACCCCATATAGCGTCTTACGCGTAAACGCCGTTGCCACGCGGTACCACCCGTTTGGAACGCCCATCGCGACTCGATTCTTAGTACGGTCACCACAAATGGGATTTACCGTAGCAACCGACCATATTTTCGCTATTTTCAGCCTTCTGAACGGATTTCGTCCAAATATAGCCGAGAATTCTTCCGGTAGCCTCACGCACCTTTCATGCGAATTTGGCGCAACATGGATCGAAACTGACGAGCCTTTTGTGCCAAACAAACATACAATACATACATCAAACATTAGCCAAATTATAGTATGATACAGCACATTTTTAAGAGCGCCCCCAATTTTCAAAATTTGAAGATTTTTGCACAATTGTGTTTTTGGTAGATGTCTAGAAACTATACCTACGAGTGGTAAGCTAAAAAATACGTATTGTCATAAAAGAAGCTATTTTGAATTAGAATTGGGTTCCGCTGATTGTAATTTAATGTGGAGCTGGAAACCCACATTTATGTCCGTCCATGGTGAAACGTAACCTAAATAACTGCCACCTCACGAAATACTCTTAACTTGCTGAAAAACCGAAGGGACACAAATTGATTCGCGTAACACGTACATGGCGCATTCCATCCCGCTATTTTCATATTGACGGACGTTTCCAACAGCCGTTGAATTGTTATCGAGATCTCCGATTATTATTCTAATTACAAATTCCTTATTTTGCAACACAAAGAGAATGTGAGCTCTAGCATTCCGGTATTGGTTTACTAGCCATTTACCATTCAACTGTGCAAAATCGCAAATCTCTGGACAATTGGAGCGCTCTTCCAAAAATGTGCTGTTATTGTGCTTTAAGCGTCAGCGAGAGTTTCGAGTCATTCTATTTTGTGTCCTAATAGTAATTCCATATATATTAGACACTCGATAGATTCCCTACCTTTTATTTTGCTGCAGAAATAGCTTAAAATGAAAACAAAAGGTGATTTTTATATGCTTATATTTCAATATAATACATAGGCCGAATTTCCTATTTTGCTCCTATAGGATATTAAAAATTCAACAATTTTTTACCAAATAACAGTTCTCAGCTTAATCATTTCAGATGGATATTTTGAAAGAAAGCTTACACTAGTGCAAAAATCAGAATTTTCATATTTTCATATTTTTGGCATTCTCGTTAGCAGGTATAGTTTCCTAGACAATTACCAACATAACTGTGCAAAAATATCAAATTGTGAAAATTGGGGGGGGGGCTCTTCAAAAAATGTGCTATTATTGCTTGAAAATGTGATTGTGAAATGCCTGTGGCTCCTATTAGACAACGAAAACATATTTTAAGTAGGTATTGATATGCAGTAATCGCATAATTATTGACTTTATTTTCTGGTTTGAACTGCCAGTAAACACACACACAAAGCTGATTTAGGACCGACCCTGAAAGATTCATTAATACGTCTCAGAAAATTCAATACATTTTAAGAGATAATTAAATAATATACACAAGATGCACAAATGTGTTGTGGATCCTTAATTCTAAATGAGTACTCTAAGTAGAAATAACGTCAAGGTCAAGAGAAATTGGTAAACCGTTAGTAATGGTAACCATATCGACTAAACAAAGCTTATTATAGCACTTATATTTTAGTATGGTTTGTTGCACTGCTTTTAGGGAATTTTCAATGTTTTAAAAAAAAATCCAACCAAACCAAATGACTGAATGATTGAATGAATGATTGATTGATTGATTGATTGATTACAAAATTCCAACATCGACAAAAATTAAGGTCGCGTGTAAAAATAATTTTGCATTATTGCCTTAAATAATGTAAAATATTCACGTTTCATTGATAAATTTAATTTTGAAATCAATGGAGGTTTTGTAATATTTCACTTCTACGTTTGGTATTGTCAAAGCTTGTGTATCCATTAAATGCCTAAATGCCATTTTCCCACTTTTCAAAAATCATGGAGCGGATCCTTTGCTTTGTGTTTTGGGTGAAATTGCTCCTAGATCTAACAAGACAAATTGCGCCACCTCCTTTTTGCGGTGATCGTCAGGTTGGTAGTCATTTTTCCTCTAGGGACGTAAGGATATGTGGTCTTTAAAAATGTATTATTTTATAGCTTCCCATTCTTTGCTCTATGCACTCCTCCCCTTAAAGGTGCAACAAGAGATTTCAAGTCATCCGTATTTTCTGTGATATGTAGTCATTTCATATAGATTAGACACTCAATAGGGAGTTTTCACATTTTTAGTTGCACCTTTAATTAACTCCATCACCGTGCCACAAATAGAGAACCTCGGTAGGCAAAAGATGTACATTTATCAATACTCATATAACTAGAAGTTAAGTATAGTGGAATGGTGAAAGAAGGCTATAGTTTAGTTTACCAAACAAAAGAGTGAAATAGCCTTTACTAAATTACAAATACAATGCTGTTATAAGTTTTGTTTAGTCCCAATATATATTGTAATTTTAAGGAAACCTGCATTCGTTAAGTAATTATTGTTGTTAACAGTGCCCATATGCTCGTACAACATGAAATCATTCACAATCTTAAAAGAATAATACCACATTTCTAAAGAGACAAAATGTCTATTTTTCTCAATGTTAACATTTTGGTGAAAATATTTTTTTACAATTCAAATCTGGAATTCGCGATCTCAGTGGCGCGCTTTAACAACGATTTTGTCATCTGTCTTGTCATTTTTAAAATTTTTGGACACCAAATCAAGTAATGGTTTCCATACCCCGCACTGTCACACATTAACTGCTTCCCCATTATTTTTAAATCAATACTATTTAATATATTTATAAATGTCCGAAAAGTCCCCTAATGCTAACACTTAGCATTGATGTACAAACATATCCAGAAATGAGGCATGGACTCCAATGCTCCGATCCAGTATGCTTTTGTGTGAACTATCCAAAAACAGTAAAAAAATAATTTAAAGAGGCGTGACCTTATACGCACTTGCCCTCCCACTTCACCCTAGCAATCGCTCTTTTGTAACTTCCAAAAGAAAGATCTTTTCTCATTACCAGAGTGAAAGTTAAAGCCCGGAAATGTTCCTTTGATGCTATGAAGAAAACGTCCGACAATGTGGTCTACCACAGTAGCTCACACACACATTGTCCTATGGACCATTTGATACCATTCTACATCCAATAGATGAACTGATTTGTATTCAGAAGTTTTCCACGTGAGGGAGAACCAATCATTTGAAAATTGGACCATGATCGGATCACCCACCTTTTGGAATGTTTACTTTGGGAATAATTATTTTATTGAATGAGAAATAGAATGGCAAGTAAAATTATTTACAGTCCATAATAGGCGAGTAAACAATGTTGTATATTAAGCCGATAGATGGCATGCATCGCTTTTTTTTTTAAACCACATAAAGTCCAAACTGCAGAATAAAATTCATTTATTATTTTTTTATTTGGCCTCCATTTTGTGATTAAAATGTTATTTTATTTTTTTCTCAATATTACTTGAGAAAATATTTTCACACAGGAAAAGTACTTTGTTATGGGAAAGATAATGCAGGTGTTGTTTACAACTAGATAGAGATTGTGCATAATGAACGGATTTCCCCAATGCTAAATTTAGAAATGATGAAAGTTGCTATGCTTGAGATCAACAAAGCTTGAAAAATAGTTTTTTTCCCCATGATTCTTATGCAAGATAATGCAATGCCGATGGTGTCATTTATATGAATTCTGATTGAACAGTGCTAGGCTATTTTTATGCTGATAATGTTGGTAATGATATTATGAGAGATAAGGGAAACCTAGGTAGAAAGCGTAAATACAGCTAGATAATACAACATTTTGTCAGTAGCAAGGCAATATAGTTTGATACTAGCAGAATTGACCTCCAGAAAATGGTAGATTGGTGCAGCACTTAGTGCCAGGATTTATTGTATTTTTGATCCGTGTGGCGAAAAGCGGTCGTCTTTGAAGCCAAAAGTGCTAAAATCAAAATAGGATTCAATTGTGGTCCTAAAGTGGACAATTGGCGACAATAAAATCGTGGCGATTATATCCCGTAATCTTGTACGTCGTGGGACAACCCCGCAAAATCGTCGTGAACTGCTGAACAAATTTAAAGTTATTTCAGGACTAAGAAGATTCCATGTAAATATTTCAGTGATTTTGTAGGCATGGTGTCATTTTGGTATCTTCGCTGAACTGCAACGCTTCTTTTAACTCTGGACCATTGGACATCAATCTAAGCATCTTATGTAATCAGTGAGTGTAATATTATTGAATTGTAATTGTATTTTTGCATACCGAATTCTTGAACCATCCTGATCATTAAACCGTGTTATAAAATTTAGATCGTTTGTGCACAATGTTCATTTATTTGTGATTGAAGGGTTTGAAGGATCAAAGCCAATCGAGATCAACTATGCATGCAATGCAGGCAGATATCTCCCCATTTGAATTTAGGATGTTTCAAAACTCAACCGCTTTTCATTTCGGTCGAAACCGTTACGTCGTTATGTATAACAGTGACACCGGTGTTTGGGTTTGAAAGCCGTCGCTTACTATACTAGCTTTGTTCAGGCGCTATACCAGCTTCATTCATTAGTTCCACGTCCTGATACAATATGTCACAGAAATATTAGGCAGAATCATGCGAGGTGTGGAGCATATTCCCCACGCGAAAACTATTTAAAAAACAATAGCCTATACCACGCGAGAATTCACTCTATCAAGCACCTAATTCCTCCACCAGCACTAGCAAGTTAAATAAGTTCAACTCAGGCAGAGCGCCTTGTTTAAAGTCCCTTTTCGAATTTGTAAGAATTTGATAGGAGTTTTATACGGGGAAATATTAAAACCAAAAGGAAATTTAATCAAGGCTGTGCCCTGAGTAGCACAACCACTGCACCTGACCACAACCGGTATCTGTGGTTTTATACCTAGACTAATCCAGTGTGCACAACAGACCACCCGGGTGTGCAAATTTATTGTTTATTTAATCTTTTCTAAACACGGTAACCCATTCGCTGCTAAGGCACTGATTTCAATCCTATAAAAACAATGTTAAAACAAATTGAGAATAAATGTCAATAATACAATACAGTGTGAAAAATAAATAGCAAGTTTGTCGGTTCGTAGCAGACAGCTTTGATCAAGGCTACTACCATACATGTTTTCTCAAAAGTTAACATTCTTATACGTTGACATATAAATGTAAAATACACAATTATTGCACATTCAATTATCAACTTTATTGTCTTTCCCCTTTTATGGTATGCTTTCAATTTCGTTGTGTTAGTTGTTTAGAGCATCTTTCCAATCTTAAAGTAATCACCAGATCGTATGATAATGGCAAATTTTGTCCTTTACCTAACCCTAAAACAAGATAATTGGGCTGGAGTAGATAACTGCATGACGTAGTTTACGCGCTGAGATGGTTAGGGAGGAATCTATAAAACTCATTGGATGCAACTTGCTGAAATCCCCTCTGGGTACGTTTTGCTTCAACATGGTGAGATAGATTATCAGTAAAACTGTGAAGTAATGTCGTGAAAGATAATGAGAAAACTCGGTTGACTGAATCCAATGATATGCTCATTGATAGGTCAGAGAATTTAACCAAAGGGTATATTTTGTGCCAGGATTGTGTACCCGATATTGCTCACTAATAACGGACACGTGTTCATTCTTGATGAAAAAAAAAACATGTTCTTTCTTGATGTGGTTTACAATGCATCTATAGGCTATCTGGTAGCAAACACGTGACACTGTGCAATCTTAAAAATATGGTTAACATTTAGCCGCTAGACACAGACGTTCACTTTGAATTTGAATCTGAAATTCAAAGATAATTACTGAGATCAGACTCTAACAGTTTGGATGGCTATGTAATGTAATTATGTGATCATGTTTTACCCTCTAACATAAGCATCCGAAGATTACATGTATTGGAACAACTTTCTATGAGTTCGTATAGTTTGTTCAAGCATGGAAGAAAGAGATATAGAAGGAACCACAACGACCTACTTGACGTTTGAACGATCTATCTGCCGCCCCATAATTGCAATTGTTATTCATATTCTCTAAGGTGGCCTTTCCGAGGATAATCCTATTCAGATTTTTCTGGCTCGAGAAATTCTCAGTTCGTGGTTGTTTTCTTCATTGCGTAAAGATTCCGGGTCATCGAGAATCAGCGAATCAGCACGCGATGAATGCTCCAAAGTAAATACTCAAACATATGGCCGGGGTTCTTGGATTTCACTCGGGAACCCATGCTCGTTGCGAAAAAAGAGGGACTAGCTGCAAATGCGGGACTACCACTTGGGGTATCAAATTCAAATTAATCAAGTTCTAGTGCCGCTGGGGGTACAAATTCAGTTGTGATTGTGACTGGTTCATTGATACAAATAGGAAAAATTAACCTAAACATATCAGCAAAATAACCCTAAGTGTGTATTTTTTCTTGCAGTAGTACAAGTGTCATTTCTCTTGTATATTGGCTATTCCAAATGTATTTTTCATGTATTGAGAACAGGTCCCGCAAGGGGTATAATCTCACTGCAAATTACCTTCAATCTTCAATCAATTTTTATTTTTTCATCATAGAATAGGCTACAGCAAAAAAAATATGAAAAATAATTATGTAAATAATGCATTACAGTGAAAAATAAATTGTTACAATATTAATCAAAAATATTTTGCATACAAGTAAAGATGTTTTATTTATAATACATTATAAGTGTAATTTCAATAGAGAGTATGTAACTGGGATAATACTAGTGGAAAATATATTTAAAAAAGTACAGTAAGGATGTCATATTACTGCTGTACCGAGCATGGGTGCCCAACGAAAATCCAAGACGCCCCCGGTCCAACTTTCAAATTTAGTCAAACTTTCATCCTCTATTTTTCACACTGGGCAGTCTTGGGCAGTAAAGCTGAATCCATAACGATGTACATTAACTTCTTATATAACGAAAACAACAACAAATACACACAGGAGACAGCCAAAACATGATGTAATATGCAATATACTTTTACACTTTTACGTGTTCGGACATAGAGTTTTCAAACAATTCTAGAGTCATGATTGCTCGCCGATCATCGATTGCGGCAGAGGGATTATGATCAAAGGGTCGCTGTTGAATCCGTGCCTTTTGTGCGGGTGAATGGATAAACAGATTAAAATCGGATTATGGAAGTTGTTGTGGTTCCCTATATCTCTTTCTTCCATGGTTCAAGCCAATGATACATATTAGTGTTAGTCAGAGACAACAAGAATAAGGTGTGCCCAATTCATCGTCTCACTTTTTGCGGGCTTTTGTTTCTGTAATATCATGACACGGGTAAGGATTGACCGAATACACATTCGACTTGATACCCAAGTGTGTCGTGCATTTGATAGCTGTTGAAATTTCTAACCCATTGATGGGCTTGCGTACCTAACCTAAAGCCACATCAGGTGGCTTTACAAAGTATTATGGGAAATGAACAATCGGTAATTGACTTGAGAATTGCCTTGAGCGGGCCATATTTGCTATTAGGTAAAAGGTAAATAGGTAAAAAGATGGACCACTTAATTTGTAGGTCAGTTCGACGATTTTGGTAAATTTTATATATCTGTTCTAAATATTTTTTTCTTCAATTCCAAAATATTTCTCCAAAATTAATCATTTAAATCATTGATTTGGAGTACGGTAAAGAAATTGGAAATTTTTGTATTATATGTGACGTACACAGTACGTCAATATGGCAATTCTAGTACTGTACAAACATATCGCCAACTTCGACTTTCGTTTCTTTACCATAATGCCGTTTAGTGCGTACGCCACTTTACTATGATACGAAAAGTATTAAAAAGTGGTATCGAATACTGACGTATATTGTGTAAGCCATTTGTCATAGTAAAATGCCGTACCAACCGATCTCGAAGGCCAATATTTAGGATTATACATAGTGGCGTATTGTTTATTTTATGCATTTTAAGGCTGCAATTTTACCTTTAAAATATATGATGATATAATTCGAAAGTTTAACTACAATTCTATCGAATTACTTTGAAATCAAATTAAAATTTTAGCGACACTCGGTCGTTATAAATTGGTATAACTTTCAAATTAATCTTTCTGGGAAACTTCTTTTTTTTCAAACCATACGCCACTATGTAATACCACCAGCCTTTTTAAGATATGCTAATTTACTGAATTAAACTTAATGGTAAAATGTTTTGATTAGTTAGAGTAGCGAAATCTTCAATCCAAACTTGATGAAATCTAGAGGTGGGCCATTTCCACATTAGTACCCCGTAGAAAAAGCTTATCTCTCATGCATCACATTCAACCCAAGGGACGCGTACTGTAAGGCTGTGGGGAATTTCTTCTCTCTTTCTCCACCTGGAATTTTGTGGAGACGATTCTTAACGGCTCTTACTGAATTTCTTTCTTGAAAGGAAACCACAATCACACCTACATCACTTATTGAAAAACAATTTGGGGGGGGGATAATTTAGCATGTCATACATTCCTGATTTGCAATAAGAAACAACATTTAGTTTCAGTTTATTATTAGTCCTGTCCGTTTGGTCAGCGCAACATCTTTAACAGGTCTTAGACAACAACATATGCAATGGTATGCCTGGGTAATGTGAGTTTGCTGACTTGACTGTTCATACATACACCTGCAGTATTAACCCCTATTAAAACTGTCAGCCTCAACATATTTTAAACAAGTCTTAAGAAATCAAACAAAAAGCAATGTATGCGAGCTAGTGACCAGGTGACTTTTTGAGAATCTTCATGCCAGGTGCTAACAACCTGATTGGGTGGCATTGATATCATTGCCAACAGCTTGCAGCCAATAGGAATTTGCCCTGGAATATGTACACACTCAACATTACACAAATTGTTTTCAAGTAAGACGTGGCTTCAAACTCAGCCATCATTTGCTCGTCTGTTCCACCCAGTTTCTGGTAGGGAGGGGTAATAAATACAACTTTTTTTTTTAATTCTGGCTCTTAAAAGTTGGAGAATGTCGGTACTTGGTAGAGGGTGTAACCCCCTTATGCATGGGCTCTGACGTTTTTAAAAGACCACCATAGGGCTTAGGGAAAATGTAAAAAGTCGAAAATTGGAATCGTATTTTGAATATGGTCCAAATGTATTCCACCCAATCTAAAGTGATCCATAATAACATTGAAAAAGAATTTGAACAGCATTTTAGACACTACAGGCATATATAGGGTATATTTGGATCGTAAAATCTATATTTGGCCACATTTAGCCACCAATATTTTTTTGTTTCAAATGTTTTGGTGGGCCATCTTTGGTTGGTTGGAATTCATTTTGACCAAATTCAAAATATGATTCCAAATTTTGTTTTTGTTTTGCATTTTCCATAAGCCATATGGGGGTGGGGGCTGAAAAAAATCAGAGCCTGTGTACGGGTGGATACCATATTATATGGGGTCTAAAAACTTAGACCCTGGGTGCTACCATGGACCGATTTTTTTTTTTCCTTTCCTGACATGGTTGAGCTTCTTCATATTTTAAGATCAAGAAAAAAATAACAACTGGAATTTTCCAATTTATCGCCCTCCCTACTCCTGGTTGGAATCTGGTTTTTATTGGTCTAACAATGAATTACGGTTTCACCTGCACTGCAGATCAAGCGGCTACCCATAGGTGGAAGTAATTGCAGTATACTTCATTATGTGTGAACCTTTAACTACGAATTCGGCCTTTATGGAGGGAAAAGCACTTAATTATTCCGTCTGCAACTTGTGTGAATTCCTTTGCTTCACTCAAAGAGGTAGGCAAGAACTCAAAAGCCTACAATAGACTATGGGGCGTGGACCAAATAACCAACTGTATAACAAATTCTGTTGTCCCCATCGAGGGGCTAAGGGAAAACCAAGTGTAAATTCATAATAAATTATTACAATCACATAACTGTCTGTTCCCGCACATAAAACTGGCACATTTTCTTTAAAATAAATAAAATGTCACCTCATTTTCTTTCTCCCAATATCAGAGACCAATGGATATGTATAGACTTCAGCAAACCATGAGCTAAAGATATTAAAATGGGCCCGGTATGTGGGGCCATTGTTATAGCCAGGTGTTACCACCTCCACGATTCGGGTTGAGTGACAAATACCCGTCCTCTCTCACAATAACTAACCAGTGTACATTATAATATAGGTCGTTGACACTAAATTTTCTTCTGAAAACGCGGTAAATTGAATAGAAATGAAGTTAACCAATAAGTTACGGATTTTGGTTCTGCACTAAGTTGTTAGGTCAAAGCTTGCCCAGCAACATTCTCTCATGATGTTTGTTCATGTTTCTTCATTTTCTAATAAATGATGAAAAATATGGTCAAAGCTAATTCAACACGCACTATAGAAGCTCAATATTTATTTATTTGTGAATGAGGATAAGTATTTTGTCCTGAAAAAGTACTCAGTCTAAATTGGAGAGCGGTAACAGCTGAAATCTATTCAGATGCGCGACAATATAACAATGGTCCTGCACTCCAAGATGAAAGGGAATCTAAAGTGTTTTTTTTACACTGCATACCGGGCCGGTGATTGAATATCTTTAACTCCATTATTTGCTGAAGTCTATGTGTATCCATTGGTCACTGATATTGGGGAAATTAAATTGAAGTGACATTTTATTCTTTTTCAAGAAAATGTGCCAGTTTTATTTGTGGGAACAGACGGTTATATGATTTTAATAATTTATTATGAATTTACACTTGGTTTTTCCCTAGCCCCCCGATGGAGACAACAAAACAACAGCATAGAAGGACATGCCCCATAGTCTACAAGGCTTGTCACGAGGAGGTTGTCGGTGCAAATGGGGCTTCGTTCAATTTCTCTGTACTCAGTTGTAACTTGTTTACAAGTATTCCAGTCAACTTCCCAATCAATAGAAATTTTCGTAATCTGTTTTGTGCTTCTAGGGTGGGTTGGTGTGTATTCCGTAGGATTTCATGCTAAAATTGTTTATTGATGTTGGGGTTTCAGTAGGGACTAAAACTGTCAGAAAATGGATGGGGTGCCAAATTTTCGGGACTGACTGCCCCTTGCAAGGGGGGAACGGTAGTAACGGGAAACACATGTAAAATCAAGTCAAATTGTGTTTTAGGGTATACGAATGCGTTCCTCTCCTCATACGGATTAAAATAAGTATATACTTTGCCTAGGTTCAAACCTTTAGTTAAAGCGGTATAGCCCCATAAATGGTTCAAGGTCCCCTGGGGGTTAAATGCTCGGAGTTGTTGAATATGGTGTCAAATGATCCTTGTGCATACTGAAACACAGAAAATCACATTGTAACTGTTTTGGTGATATCACCATTGGCTACATCAGGGAAAAATTCTGGTTGACCACCCTTTAGGACCATGGAGACCCCTTCTCACATTGTCTATGTAATTAGACAATTCAATGCACACACTGTAAAATAATACATTTTTGGATCATGTGAGGACAATACAAAACAACTTATCCACCCAGATTTCAACAAAATCTGAGCATTGGGTAAATTTTACACCAGGAATGCACATTGAACCATTATGGGGTTGTAGCGCTTTAACTAAAAGGTCGGAACCTAGGCAAATATATACTTTTTTCTAATCCGCTATAAGGAGACGAAACACATGTTAATGTACATTTAAAAACACAATTCTTGACTCGATTTTAAATTTTTCCCTATGGTAACGTTTTCTCCCTTGAGGAATGGGGGCAACAGTCCGACATTTGACCCCATCATTTTTGCTGAGGTCTGGTCCCCTATTGAATGCAAAAAACAGCAAGAGGAACATCTCAACTTAGCACCAAAAAATCTACGGGTACTGTTTCATTGAATACCAAACCCACCACTATTCAGATAATAATTTTATATCTTTGAAGATCTCGCCTGCCAGAGAAATGGAGTGTTGCAATGACCTAAAATGTGGTAATTTCATTCCAATAGTTCACATTCAAAGTCGATTACATATGAGTTCATTACTTTTGAGTATTTAACTGTATAAACAACTGATAATTAATTTCAGTTGACAGACCTCTGATTTGTTCCTTAAACGATATATAAAGGTCTGTTTACCGATGTGAAATGATGATCTTATTTTGCAATACCATTTATATCCAAATTACAAATAGAAACAAGCAAGATTTTGCATCTGTGATTATAACTTAAAAATGAACTTGAAGCAATCCATAGGCATCCATCCATATATTGTATCATATGTAGTGATTTCATATAAATTAGACATTCAATAGATTTCTTACCCTGTATTTTGGTATAGAAATGTCTTAAAAGTGAAAACAAAGTGTAATTTTGATTTGCTCATATCTCATTATATATACACATATATATTGAATTTCGTATTTGCTCCAATACGAAATTAGAAATTCCACAATTTTTGTACCAACGAAATATTTCTCTGCTTAATCCATTGAGATGGGATATTCTTTGATGGAATTCTTTGATGAAGCTTTACATCGATGCAAAAATCAGGATTTTCAATATTTTTAGGGATACATGATATGTGAAATCTCTCGTTGCTTTTAAGAATAAAATGAGGTATATCAATACATCATTAATAAAATATGGCAATATATATCGCAAGCCATAAGGTTCAATTAATTCGAATTACCTTTACGTGCTTTGAAAACAACCAATAGGAATTAGGGATATGGCATCAATGTATAAATAAGCAATGCGTTGTGACGCGTTATGAGAACAACCAATCAACGCGTACCTTACATGATGAATAATACTGAATGAAGCCTGCGATACACAAATATTGTACCTTATTCCATTATAGAGATCGGTAACCTTAATTTCTTTTTTTCTGCTTTATAATTTCCCAGAATTTTGCCTTCTTCAAGCCCCACCCTTTTACGGGGATATATTATCCTTGAAGCTAGAGAAACGAGTGTTTCAGATTGCTGATGAATAGATTTGATTTAAAGATGGGCCGTACCTCCCAACCCCTAAAAACGTTATTCCTATTGGCACAACGCGTTGTGTTTATGCGTTCGCGCGCGGGTGTGTGTGTGTGTGTCCGCGTGCGTGCGTGCGGGTGTGTGTGTATGTGTGTGTGTGTGTGTTTCTATGTATCTGCTTGGGGTGTGTGTCTGTTGGGGTGTGATTGATGTTGTGTTGTTGTGCCAATCTCAATAGCTCCGACGATGACGAAGCCTATGAAACCTATTATCGAATCTTCTCGGCATTTCATCGGGATCAGCGTAATCACTTCCTGGCGGAAACCTAGGTCGAGGCTCTAATCTACCGTCTGAATCAGAATATAAATTAACGCCTGCTTTTATTCTATGTATCATTTCATTTTTTTCTCTTTCAACATCTTCTTCAATTCTTCGAACATGTGCTTCTGCGTCCCGTATTTTCCCCTTGTTATCCCAATCAGGCGCTTCTTGTTGATAATAAAAATTATTTTCTTCAGGAAAATGTGCCAGTTTTATTTGTGGGAACAGACGGTTATATGATTTTAATAATTTATTATGAATTTACACTTGGTTTTTCCCTAGCCCCCCGATGGAGACAACAAAACAACAGCATAGAAGGACATGCCCCATAGTCTACAAGGCTTGTCACGAGGAGGTTGTCGGTGCAAATGGGGCTTCGTTCAATTTCTCTGTACTCAGTTGTAACTTGTTTACAAGTATTCCAGTCAACTTCCCAATCAATAGAAATTTTCGTAATCTGTTTTGTGCTTCAGATAATATTTTATATCTTTGACAGCTCATCGCCTGCAGAGAACTGGAGTGCTTGCAATGACCTAAAATGTGGTAATTTCATTCCAATAGTCACATTCAAAGTAGATTAAATATGATGTTCATTATTTTGATTATTTTTAACTTGTATAAACAACTGATAAATTAATTTCATTGACAGACCTCTGATTTGTTCCTTAAACGATATATAAAGGTCTGTTTACCGATGTGAAATGATGATCTTATTTTGCAATACCATTTATATCCAAATTACAAATAGAAACAAGCAAGATTTTGCATCTGTGATTATAACTTAAAAATGAACTTGAAGCAATCCATAGGCATCCATCCATATATTGTATCATATGTAGTGATTTCATATAAATTAGACATTCAATAGATTTCTTACCCTGTATTTTGGTATAGAAATGTCTTAAAAGTGAAAACAAAGTGTAATTTTGATTTGCTCATATCTCATTATATATACACATATATATTGAATTTCGTATTTGCTCCAATACGAAATTAGAAATTCCACAATTTTTGTACCAACGAAATATTTCTCTGCTTAATCCATTGAGATGGGATATTCTTTGATGGAATTCTTTGATGAAGCTTTACATCGATGCAAAAATCAGGATTTTCAATATTTTTAGGGATACATGATATGTGAAATCTCTCGTTGCTTTTAAGAATAAAATGAGGTATATCAATACATCATTAATAAAATATGGCAATATATATCGCAAGCCATAAGGTTCAATTAATTCGAATTACCTTTACGTGCTTTGAAAACAACCAATAGGAATTAGGGATATGGCATCAATGTATAAATAAGCAATGCGTTGTGACGCGTTATGAGAACAACCAATCAACGCGTACCTTACATGATGAATAATACTGAATGAAGCCTGCGATACACAAATATTGTACCTTATTCCATTATAGAGATCGGTAACCTTAATTTCTTTTTTTCTGCTTTATAATTTCCCAGAATTTTGCCTTCTTCAAGCCCCACCCTTTTACGGGGATATATTATCCTTGAAGCTAGAGAAACGAGTGTTTCAGATTGCTGATGAATAGATTTGATTTAAAGATGGGCCGTACCTCCCAACCCCTAAAAACGTTATTCCTATTGGCACAACGCGTTGTGTTTATGCGTTCGCGCGCGGGTGTGTGTGTGTGTGTCCGCGTGCGTGCGTGCGGGTGTGTGTGTATGTGTGTGTGTGTGTGTTTCTATGTATCTGCTTGGGGTGTGTGTCTGTTGGGGTGTGATTGATGTTGTGTTGTTGTGCCAATCTCAATAGCTCCGACGATGACGAAGCCTATGAAACCTATTATCGAATCTTCTCGGCATTTCATCGGGATCAGCGTAATCACTTCCTGGCGGAAACCTAGGTCGAGGCTCTAATCTACCGTCTGAATCAGAATATAAATTAACGCCTGCTTTTATTCTATGTATCATTTCATTTTTTTCTCTTTCAACATCTTCTTCAATTCTTCGAACATGTGCTTCTGCGTCCCGTATTTTCCCCTTGTTATCCCAATCAGGCGCTTCTTGTTGATAATAAAAATTATTTTCTTCAGGAAAGTAGTCCTTGACAATAGTGCGAACCGGTATGTGTTTCGGTTCACGTTTCCTGTAATCACGGTATCTCATACCCATCCTATGGTCAAAATCCGCTAGTCTTTCATCATCAAGCGGGACTTTGTTCGCGAAACGGAGCTTGGCAACTCTTTCTATGCGATCGTCCTGCTTTGATTTGAATTGTGTTATAACCATTGGTCTCTGATAGTCAAACAATTCCATGTCTTTATAAAAACGTTTCTCAAATAGGTTAATATCATCAGTGGTAAGTTCTGCAAAGGCATTTCGTATAATAGATTCTTTTGAACTATTGGTGGGGTTTGTAGACTGTCCTAAGTGACCGACTACTTCATCTGCACCTGATCTTTTCAGGATATAATGGGTATCGTCATTCAACGTTTCCATTTTTCCAATGACGTCATATTGAATAGAACAAGGACTGCATAGGCGGTAAATCTCCCTCCAGTGCTCCTCGGCTGGTTCGCTTAATGGATTTTTGGGATCACTAACATATCTGATAAATTCTTGAAAAGTAACATCATATTCTCTATTTCGTCCTATTTTTCGTCTTGTTTGTGGTACCCGGTCACTGTCCCTAACCTTGTAGTTAGATAGATACCGTGAATATTTGTTCCTATCGTTACGAACGTTGTATCTGTATATTTTCTCACCATATTGTTTTCGGAAACTTAAATTTCTTTCATTACGCATTTCAAGTTTATCTTTATAAGCAGACAGAAGCCGTTCGTGTGGATTCCTGCCAAAAACAAACTTTGTGTAATTCTTAAGACGATCCGCAGCTTCTTCGAAGGAATATTCACTCAATTTTGGAATGGGCAAGTAATGGACCTTCCGCTGGGGAATAATTTCCGTGACATTGACCTCGCCGTTTAACGTTAAAAATATCCGTTTCCAATTGGTGCAGCCAACCTTGGGAACATAGCAGTACAGTAACTGAAACTCATCAGATACGAGCACGTGGTCAAATAGCTTTCTCACTTTCTTGTCGCTCCAGTCTAATGATTCAAAATCAACAGGTTTGTCGAACGAAGCAGAGCATGCGTCACTGACTCTTTGTTTACGAGCTCTCTGTAGTTCTAACCACTCACATTCTTCCTTGGTCGCACAAGGTTTAACCGCAGCTTTTATCTGTAAAGAAGATGAAGAAGATAATTATACTATAATAATATAAATATTATACAGTAACGAATAATAATAATTATTATTATTATTTCATCAACAATCTGAGATTGATCAACAATATCATTCCCATTGCTGAGAGTCAGAACGAGGTTTAGAACATTTGATATCAAGGCTGATAAGGTAGCCAGGAATTTTAGTCTGATTATCAATAACAGCGAATATTAAACGCCGGTTAACGGCAAAAAGGTTATCAAGACATCTTTCGATGATATAACAGTTTGAACAAGTTCAACTTTTTATTTCTTTGAGAGGAATCACTGAAATTACTTAAAAAGAAGGGTGGATTGGCTGTGGTTACACCACAAAAGGTAAACACTCTTTGGCATTCAAAGAAAAATGTACTACAACCAAATTGGAGTTGTATCTCATTCTATCTATTGCAAAAGCCAACACATGGGGTAGTTGTTGCCATGATTCAATACAACAAGAAAACAACTGTCATGCACTGTTAAAATTACCGTAAAAACGTCGTTTTAACTAGCAGATAGGAGTCGCCACAGTTGAAATGCCATTTTTACAGTTATTTGCACGTCGCGAGTCCTCAATTTTTAAAATTGTCTCTTTTCCATATACACAATGTTTGTCCATATAATAATGGCTATGTGAAATAGCCTAGCTCAAATCGATGTTTTTCATATAGAAAAACACAATCATGTAACAAAATTCCGTGTCCATTTTATACACTATCCTATTGGACTGTTGTATTACACATAAAAGTTTACTACATCAAAACCAAAATTCCGATTCTTCTAAAACTTTGGAATTAAGCAGTTTGGTAACTGGCTTAAATTTTTGGTGACCACTTTTAATTAATAAAGTAAAAAGTTATATTTCGAAGTCTCTCAGTATGCCTTAAAAAGATGTTGGCAATGACGAAACTGCAGCATTGGCAAAAATGTGACAAGGCAACGGCGAAATTTTCCTCTTTTTTATTTCTTCATCAGTTAAAAACAACAACAATTATGTTATAAATCTCTTGAAAACCTTGAAAAAATGTGCTAAAATATAAATTTTAATAACTATGCGAGGAGGAAGCTGAGACGAACTTTCTTAACTTTTTGGCCTAATAACAATTGACACGTCTCCAAACAGTTTGTACTAAGCTCGAAGAAATACATGGAACAAAATGTGACCTTGTGCCAAGACTAAGAACCCAATTATGTAGCTTTCTTGTTAGTATAAAACACGCGCAGTCATACGGGGCGCGTATGGTAGGGGCAACGGGGCCACAACGTGCGCTAGCTACGCGCCGCTCTCTTTATTCGTTTACGATCGTTATTTATTTATCCACTCGGAAATGGCTTTTCTGATCACGTGATAGAGTTGAAAGCTGCATGTAGAGAGTCGGAGGAACAACCTCGGCAATAAATACAACTAAATTATACTAGTAATTACTAATACGAAGCTCTATGCCTATAGTGAGGCCATTATCAAATATATTATGAGTGTTAAACTATGAAAAGGGAATGAACAGTTTTCAAGCCCCACAACAGCGTGAATGTCAGAATCAACCCCCTATCTTAGTGAAAAAAACATAGGATTACATTATATACCATACCAATTAAGTTACATACAGTATCGTTTGAAGTTACCTGACCTAATTTAATCCTATTCATATACTAGACGTTGACGCTGCAGCCTGCCAGTATTGCTTTTTTAACACAAAACTAGCCTGCAATAATGGCGAGCAGTGGCCGCCAAGCTCCACTTCTTCTTCGACACGCTACACGCGCCGTAGCGATCACTATATCACCAGAGAACCAGGCCCGACAGCTTCCCGACCCCCGTGTTAAGTGACGCTGCGGCCTCATAGCGCGGGGCTTGCTACTGACAGGTTATGGGAGTGCAAGGTTTCGCTGTTTTTTGACTACGGAAGTCAAATTGTGACTGACGGTACGCTAAGGAGTCATAATAAGCTTCAGATTGTGACTGACGGTGTATAAGCGGAGCATGAACACGAGAGGCCGGCCCCCCCCCCCCCCAATACATAAATTGATGCAATTGAGAGTTAGCCGTCCTGATGTTAATTTTGAGAAGATATGAAAGTCCGAGCTAAACAATGCAGACTATATATATCACACATAGTGAAACAATTAAGGATATAATAATACTCTCCTATCGCGTGCAGCTTTGTACTAGTAATGATAATAATGTAGTTTATATTTTATTGCACGAGGTTGTTCCTCCGGACTCTACGTGCAGCTTGTAAGTCTATCACGTGAGTGCAAAACGAATTCGATTGGTTAAATAGCTGCACGTAACGAAAAATTAGCTGCGCGTAGCTAGCTGCATGTTGTGGTCCCTTTGGCCTACCATAGGCGCGGGGCATAGGACATATGACTTGAATCATTATACCAATTACTTTGCATTTAGGTATTCTAAAGACGTGGAGATTTCAGCATTGGTAAGCTTAGTTTATTGACAATTTAGGGACCACTTCAAAACTCTACCACTGACTGCCTGGCGGTTCGGCCCGGCTCTCTCAGGTTTGAACCGGTTTCTATAGTTCTAAACAACGAAACGCGCTTCAACTTCCATGAACCGCTGCTCAAGCGGTAATTGAGTTTTCAAGTCGTCCCTTAAAGGGGTACTACCTGATCCTCAGCCTCGACCAAACCTTTGACAGCAACCAAACCTGAGATTTTGGTACCACTAGAAACCCACTATTTTTCTCATCTCATCTGCAATATTTTGACTGACTTCTTCCCTGTTATGATGCTACAGGCCAAATATGGTTTGTTTACAGTAACCGGAATATAATTTGTACAATACTCTATGGGCTATTGTAACACACACAGTTACCGCTCACTTATCAACCCAACAACCTTTACAGCTTTATTCCAGTAAGGTTGTTGGTTGAATTCATAGTGGTCAGGTTACGGAAACACCCGTCTCTGCATGGCCCGTTTCCGAGATTATAACATATCGCGCCCACTGCCTGCTATTTTGAACCTGAGAAGCATTATATTTTTCGGCTAGACAATAAGTCTTGTACTAACTTTATCACTAGCTTCAATCAGTATTAACTTTAACCCTCCTTATAAACTATTACCCAAAAACTGACATTCTTAGTTGTTTAATAGGTTTAGATGCCGTAAGTGATGCGGGTACTGGTGCGTCGAACGTGGAATTCTTTTGTTCATTCGACTATACAGGAACGTGGAATTCTTTTGTTCATTCGACTCTTGAACAAAACAATTCCACATTCCTAATACAAGTACAGAAACGTGGAATTCTTTTGTTCATTCGACTCTAGAACAAAATAATTCCACATTCCTCATACAAGTACAGAAACGTGGAATTCTTTTGTTCATTCGACTATACAGGAACGTGGAATTCTTTTGTTCATTCGACTATACAGGAACGTGGAATTCTTTTGTTCATTCGACTCTAGAACAAAATAATTCCACATTCCTCATACAAGTACAGGAACGTGGAATTCTTTTGTTCATTCGACTATACAGGAACGTGGAATTCTTTTGTTCATTCGACTATACAGGAACGTGGAATTCTTTTGTTCATTCGACTCTAGAACAAAATAATTCCACATTCCTCATACAAGTACAGGAACGTGGAATTCTTTTGTTCATTCGACTATACAGGAACGTGGAATTCTTTTGTTCATTCGACTCTAGAACAAAATAATTCCACATTCCTCATACAAGTACAGAAACGTGGAATTCTTTTCTTCAATCGACTCTTGAACATAATAATTTCACATTCCAAGTACAGGCCTCGCGCATGGCAACTCACCCGCCTAGTATTTTCAGTTTCAAGACATTTTCTAGCAATTTTAATAGGATACATAACAGTTCTTAAAGGGGGATGACCCAATTTAATTATAGAAACTGTTCATCTTGATTAGATGACCTCAAAAGTGTTGAGCCGAAATTTCATTCCGTTTTGATGTGAAAGCTTAAATGCGATTTTGTAACCCCATACTCTCTAAATGTAAACGAGTGAAAATTTCACTCCCCAAAAGAGTGAACTCTTGCAAACCACTCCAAAATGAGTGGTTTGTACTTACAAAGAGCAAATTTCCACTCAAAAAGAGTGAACATCACTCCAAAAGAGTGGATTTCCACTCGTTTTCGTGTTGTCCTTCGTTTCACTCCTCAAAAGTGTTGTCCTTCGTTTAACTCCTCCAACGAGTGGAAATCCACTCTTTTTGGAGTGATTTTTACTCTTTTTGAGTGTAAATACACACTTTTTAAGTACAAACCACTCATTTTGGAGTGGTTTACAAGAGTTTCACTCTTTTGGGGAGTGAAATTTTCACTCGTTTACATTTAGCAGGCGCGGATCCAGGGAGGGGGCGGAGGGGGCGCGCGCCTCCCGGTAATTCTGCAAATTCTTGCAAAATCAGCCCATTTTGAGCTATTTTGGACCAGTTACAGCTAGTTACAGCCTTTCAGCCCCCCGGTAATTTTGACATTTTTCAAATCCTGGATCCGCCATGTTTAGAGAGTAGAGTACTTTGTAATACTAATATTGGTCGACCAAAAACGGGGCACATTTTCGCTCATAATATCCAAACCAAACATCATTTAGCTCTAAGATTTCACAGGGCGAATGAGAAAAGTATTAGCTTTCTTTAGATACCAACATTTTAACCACTTCGACGAGGCTATTAGCGATCGGGCCATGGATCTTTAAAATGTGTAGACGAACCTGACAGACAGGCTATAAATATTATCCTAGCGGATGAAACATTAAGTCACTTTTTTATCTCTCGTTTTCCTAAATAAAATTTCTTTCCCTTCTTCAAAGTGCCAGCATTGCTGACAAGCTTGGCTAATTTACAGTTCCGAATTAAAAAGTGTACCCTCAGAATATGGCTTCCGGTGCAAATGGTATTGGATTCAATCGTAACTTTATAATATCTTGAAGTAAACCTTCGTAATTCCTGTTCTTACTGTACAACGAGTAACTTTCATAATTGATCTTTTTTTTTTTTTTTTTTTTGAGCAAATTTCCACTCAAAAAGAGTGAACATCACTCCAAAAGAGTGGATTTCCACTCGTATTGTCCTTCGTTTCACTCCTCAAAAGTGTTGTCCTCGTTTAACTCCTCCAACGAGTGGAAATCCACTCTTTTTGGAGTGATTTTTACTCTTTTTGAGTGTAAATACACACTTTTTAAGTACAAACCACTCATTTTGGAGTGGTTTACAAGAGTTTCACTCTTTTGGGGAGTGAAATTTTCACTCGTTTACATTTAAAGAGAGTAGAGTACTTTGTAATACTAATATTGGTCGACCAAAAACGGGGCACATTTTCGCTCATAATATCCAAACCAAACATCATATCTAAGATTTCACAGGGCGAATGAGAAAAGTATTAGCTTTCTGGCCATGCGATCGGGCCATGGATCTTTAAAATGTGTAGACGAACTTGACAGACAGGCTATAAATATTATCCTAGCGGATGAAACATTAAGTCACTTTTTTATCTCTCGTTTTCCTAAATAAAATTTCTTTCCCTTCTTCAAAGTGCCAGCATTGCTGACAAGCTTGGCTAATTTACAGTTCCGAATTAAAAAGTGTACCCTCAGAATATGGCTTCCGGTGCAAATGGTATTGGATTCAATCGTAACTTTATAATATCTTGAAGTAAACCTTCGTAATTCCTGTTCTTACTGTACAACGAGTAACTTTCATAATTGATCAATAGCCGGGGTTCTGCTGATAAGTAATAAAGAATCAAATCTGTTGTTCACTATTCAGATACAAAGAATTTACAAGGGTGTATTCATAAAAAAATACTTCGAACTACCTCGTTTGTATCAGTTGCCACGGTAGTCGTTGCCATGGTAGTCGTTGCCATAGTGGTAGTTGCCTTGGATTTGGTTACCTTAGTTGTGGCCACCATATTTTTTCTGACATATTCAATCGTCTCAGGTTCCTCATTATCTTCTGGATTTATTAGAACTTGGCGTGTCACCCTACCACCTGAGCAAATTTCAGAAAATGTAAACATATTATGAATATAAACAAATCAATTCGTTTGAGCTCCGTCATTTGTTGTTTATGTACTCTTTAGTGTGACAGGCTACTGGGAATATTGGGTTGACACAGTGTGTCCAAATATTGCACAAGCCTGGATGTCAGGCTAACAGGTGAAGCAAACTGAAGCAGCTGTTTTGGTTTCACTGTCATGCTTTTATCGAGTGCTGAGAACAGCCACAAAGGAAGTTTTGAAGTTTAACTAATACCTATTGCAACGGCATATTAGGAGTTATACGTAATTGACCAGTACGATTTTTTTCGTCTACGAGACGGGGGATATTTTACTGACTCATATATAAATAGAGACTTGCAGGTACTTATTTTATCATTATGACCTTTATTTCTAATCCTGCGACGTTTGGACGTTTGATATCAAATGCGGAATTACCACTAACAGTAACAGTTGGATCAAAAACTAAAAGCGAATAAGGTTAGCATCACTATTCAAAAGCACCGAAAATAATAATATCCATGATCATCCATAAAATTTAACCAATTGCACGCTTTCTCCATAAAGAACCGTGGCTATACGGTTAAAAGTAAAATGCATGTTGAAAAATTCAAATGACCATACAATCAGGATTTCAATTAAAGTATACGCCAACGCAACTCTTTGACATATGGGCCTCAGGTCAAAGGTCAAATTAAGGTCATAATTTAAACATGCTTAAATGACAAAATGGTTTTTAGGATTAAGTAAAAATTAAGCTCAATCTTAAAACATGTTGAAATAACAATTTTTAAAGATTAAGCAAAGGCAGTAGGAACCCTTGTAGGAACCCCGGTTGTGGGGGTCAAAGGTCAAAATACTTTTCAAATTTAAACAGAACGATTGTTTGGGTGAACATTTTTTTATGAAATTAAGATAACGCAACTATATCCCTCAACTATGGCAATGCTATAAGGTATAACATTCTTTCAGGTACGTGCAACTGGGTTGGATTCCAGATAATAATTATGAATTAGAAATATCATTGTTTGATTATTACTCTATAGATGATATCGCAATTTAAGTACATTTATACTATTCCATTTTGTATTCCCGCAGCTGGGAGCTATATAATTGTGCTATCATACTATATCTGCTTACGTGATTTTAAATTATTGAGATAAATATGGTGGTGGTGAGTAGGGAAGATCGTCGAACTACTCAAGAACAGCTGAGATTTGTTCTTAAAATAACTCTTATTGTCAAATAGACATTTGACCAATACTACTACTATCACGTGTATTCCACTATTTGCTTCCATCATCATTACGTATAAAATATCGGTTTGTAGAAAATATATCCATATCTTTTAAAGTCGGTCATTTTTAATCAGAAAGAACATAATGGCTGCATGCTTCGCGTGTCTGTCTGTATATACATGCGTGTCTGGATGTGTGTTTGTCTGTGCGTGTCTAAGCGACACTTTTCAGTTGACTCTTTATTGGAGGAGCATACCTTCTTAGTGCAAACACGACTAACGTTCATACTTGGTATGCTTCCAGAACAGTCGATTGTATATCCGCCGGAACACATTTTTTTCAATTGGAAAATAATCGCGCCGCGTGGATGATGTTACAACGAGATTGGGCTTTATTCCGTATTGAATCAAGGTTCCGACGGATACTCGCCCGGTCTCTTATGTATTACAAGATACATTTAACAGTGTACACTTGTAGAGGTCAAAGGTCACATAATGTCATTCCTATGGGACTGTATCAATTGTTATAGATATTCACGTTAGTTAATTCTTCTAATTGCGCAAAACATCTTACTCAAACCAAGCTCATACGAGTAATTCCACGAAAAGGAGGGATTTTTGAAAGTAGAATATTGTCCGTATCTTTTTAAATACATGTTCCACCTTACAGAACTTTCTTTCGAGTGGTCTCACAGTAACATCCGGATCGGATAGTGTTACTATCATTTTTCTTTAAACCCTCACTTTCGATCAAATTGTGTCATTTTGTGGTGAAAAATATGCAAAATTTTGCCATTCATTTTCACTTAATAAATGGATAAAGTTCTGCTATTTTTTTTTAATGGAAAGAGGAAAGTTGACATTAATGTTTAAAAAGTGCATTTAATTGATAACATTTTTAGTGGCCAAAAGTGGCCGGACAAAGTGCAACGCCTTTTATATACCTTATAAACGTGTTTTATCGACTATTTTGCAGTTTGCTTAAAAATTGTAACGTGAAATATCATAATTAATCCATCATTAGGAACTATAGTATAATACTTGATTACAATAGAAACAAAATTGGTGTAGACTGGTTAGAATTATGATAACCTTGAGACAACGATTTGTAATAAGTCTCATTATTATTATTATTTCTTTTTTGTATAAACGCCTAGAGCACCTTTGTTGGTAGATATGTGCGCTTAAAGCAATAATGGCACATTTTTTGAAGAGCGCACCCAATTTTTGGCACAGTTACGTTGGTGATTGTCTAGGAAACTATACCTGCGAACGAGAATGCTAAAAAATGCGTATTTATCATAAAATAAGCGATTTTGTAATAAGAATTTGGATCCCAGATTGGACTTAACGGCAGAGCTGGAAATGCTACGTTTTTTTTCCGTCCATGATGAAATAGTGCCACCTCGAGAAAATAACCTCTAACTTGATTTGCCTGAACCAATAAAACAACTAATGGATGAGCGTAGATACGTACATGGCGCTATTTCCCGGCTGTTTCACATTGGAAGGCCGTTTACAACAGCCGTTGAATTATTATCGGGATCCCGAAATAATTATTCTAATACAAAATTCCCTTCCGTTGTGAGGAACAAGCATTTTCGAGCTTAACCATTCACAGTAGTTTACTAGCAGTTACCAATGCAACCGTGGAAAAATCTCAAATTTGAAAAATTGTGGCGCTTTAAAAAAAACGTGCTAATATTGCTTTAACAATGGTTATTATTATTATTATTGTTGTTGGTTATTACTGAAGCAAACTAATGTGAAAACAAAACGTTTAAAGCGATCTTTCCGACATTGTTTTAGTAAGGTCTCCTCAAAACCAGCATAAAATGCATCAACATACGAAGTAGAAAAGTAATACTTGCAAAACCCTGAAATGATAATAGAAAAATTAATAATGAAATAATGATAACTTGAAAGGTTTAGAAATATAGCAAGCTAACACGGACGTTGTGTGAGGTGATTCTAACCACACATAGTTTCAATCAGTTATGCTAGTAAGGCAAAATGAATGCAACTTGAACTGAAACCCACATACTTTATTGATTTAAGTCTTCCTGGAACATCCTCATATAAACATGTAAAGAATACACCAACATATGCAAGCTGTAGAAAATGGTAAAAAAAATTAAATGATATTCCCGCTTTCCTCACTGAATACACTCTGTGGAATAAACATGGTCAGCATTAAAACTGAATTAGGTAGTTGCAAGTAAGGGGGGTTACAGGGATCTGAAGTAAAACAAAAACCCAGTCATAAAGTGAAAGGTACAATTAATATGAAAAACAAATAACGTTGTTCATTCCTCGTCAATAATTAAGGGAGTTTCCTGCTTTGGGATTCTCGTTTGTGTAGTATCTGTCACATTTTCCGATGGATAATACAAGTCCCATTACCACAAATAGATTGGGGCCAAGTAAACAAATGCATGATTAAAGAATGAACCATTAAAAGACTATAATCATGTGGATAAGAAAGTTATTGTTATGGATTGCTTTGGTACTTATATTCGCACATTTACCCATGACATTGTTGTTAGTCGAGAATGAAATTAGGCTGAAAGTTTGTTAACAAAAATATTACATTTAAAATATTTTTCCCAATCTCTCCCCTTAATTAATTACCTCACAAGTTAGTTCTTTATTTCTTCCCTCACTAAGTAGCCATTGAAAGGTAGCGATTCCAATGTAGCGTTTTTTTACTTTAATACATCAATGAGTTAGCATAGAAGAAGACGAAGGAAGAAATGGAGCCCGTTTTCAAAATTGTTATACTAATTATTGCACTTTTAATCTAATAAAGATGGAAGACCATTACACAGTTCTGGCGCTTAATGAGTTGCAATAAAAGTAATATATATTTATTAGATAGTATTATAATGAACTCTTTTGTATATTCTTGGCCTAAAATGTGATTAGTTCTCTCCCACGCTCGAAGTTTAGCAATATAACCATCGTGAATATGGTGTTGCACTGTTAAAAATAAACTTGTAAAAAAACAGGCATTTGACTGGCAGCTGGGACTCACTACATGCAGAACGTAAAATAACTGGAGCCGTAAAAATACGAAACCATTGCATGGAACGTAAAATAACGGCGTAAAATCTCAGCTTCGACGTTCTTGTTGGTTTTTGACTTGTTTAAACAATATTAAGAATTAAAACGTTGTTACAATGCTCTAACCAAATTTTTAAAATTGTAGCTATGGCATCATACAAACGTTGTATTTACGTTACCACGCGGTTGTAAAAAAAGTTATATTTCAGGCAAACAATTTTGAGAAAAAAAGGCAATAAACAAAGGGAAAACGTGAAGAAATAAAGACTTAAACCAGTTTATATACTTTGTTTTATATGGTAATGTACACATTCTATTGTCACCAATAATCATCTTGAAGAAACTTAACACATGTACCTTACATAGAATCGAACCGGGCCTTAAGATTACAAGTCCTAAACCTTATCCACTACACTACATGACTTTACTGATAGCATATGCTAAAATTAAATATATATAAGTGTGTGTACTACTTTTTTTTCAAATTAAACTAAATATAATACAAAAAGGAGGAAAAGAGTTTTTAAAACTATTTTTAAAAATGATAGGGAAAATAAGATTTTGCATTTTTTTTTAATGACGTTACTTACGACGTTATTTAACACATTTTATAGGTAAAACGATTTTCATACTACCTTTTTTCAAAATGTGTAGTATTATATTTTAGCCACTGTTTATTTACATTTGTCTGCTTCCATATTGTAATTTGATGTTAGCTATATGTAATATAAAGCGTAAAGGAGATTCAATAATTGTGGTTTACCGTAATTTAAAAAGGTAAAGTCTGGTAAAATTAGGAAAATTTTTAACAGTGTGTATATATAGATAAGTGTCACATTAAGCTTTTACAGCTAGTAAGAAATTGCATGATCCCGTATCCAAATTCGATACTCGGGCATAATACCACATATTTCCACTAAGCAACAAAACGCCTGTTAATTGACTTGAAAAGGCAATTTGAAATGAACTGCTAAAACGTTTTTTATGTTTGTTTGTTTTTTTCATTTTTTTCTGACCTATTTGTGCAAGACAGGTATGGACAAAAATGTACTTAAAGGTGCGACTCAGAGAGTTTCGAGAGGCGTTTTCCATTCAATTGGGTCATATACCTAATTTGCTTGTCCATATATGCTAATTACTGTGTGAAATAACTAAGCTCAAATCGAAGCCCTTCATGTAGAAAATCAGAACTTTGTTATAAAATTCCGGATGGCACTGTTATACTGTGCATAAATGATTACTGCATGAAAACTGAAAGATCTGATTCATCTCTAACTTTGGAATTAAGCATTTTAGGTGACTATCTTTAGTTCTAGATGACTATTTTTAATTACTACACAAAAAATATATTTCAAATCTCTGAGTCAGCCTTTAATTCACGATTTATGGCAAACTCTTGAAATACAAGCTATATAGTTAAGTAATGGACAATGGAACATCTCTTGGTCTGCCCACTGCTGGAGCAACAATGCACAAACAAGGACCTTGCGGAATTCAGTGAAGGAGCCAGACGTTGTACCCATCTCTGGCTGGATCATATTTGAGAACTACAGTGTTTGGACACGATAAGAAGAAGAAGTTAAGTAATTTGTGTGTATGTACAGCAAGACAGGTCACTTCGAAAAGGATTTCATCTTTATTATTTATGTGAACAAATATACATATACACTAGTGTCTCTCTGATACACAGTTATAACTATTTTAGTCTTCCAAATATACTCCTTATTACACATGTCCCGATTAGATGAAAAACATATGATAAATTTGACATTGCCTTCAAATAAGTTTCCCTTTTCTTTCTAGTATGAACATCAAGGAGCATGCTGATTGCAATCTTACTTTCGTTCTCGTCGGCAACGTGAGTCTGATTTATATATTTATGAAATATTTTTTTTTTTTTTTTTAAATTTTGCATTGCATTTCATGACTCTAGAATGATAATGGCAGATTCAATCCCTGCCTATAACAATAATATTAAGATATTAATGGCTTAAGATAATAACCCTTACTGCTATTATCATACAGAAAAAACGACATTATCAGCAATAATTGTTTATTGATTCAATAAATATTTTTTTTTTTTCATCATATTTGACCATTTCGGATTTGTTTACACAGATACATATGTGGACAATGGTGTTCTTGTATAGTTGTATTATTAAAAACATATTAAATCCTTTTTACATCACTCGCCATGCTTTTTACATAAACACAATTTCCCGGAAGCCTGTTTTTATTGGCATGCCTTCGACAAATATAGCAAACTTCAAACATTAAAGTTTAAAATATGAATTTTACATGCCAGAACTGTAACATTTGATTTTTAAGCAGACAGACAATATCTTAACAAATCAATATGTGTGTGGTGTAGGGTGTGTAGGGGTGTACGTGAGAGATGTGTTGTGTATGTGATATTGCGTATACGCCGATGGATGTATGTGAGATTGCGTTTACGCCGGTAGATGTATGTTGGATTGCGTATACGCCGGTGGATGGGCAAATGTTGGTGGGTGGATGGGTGGGTAGGTGGTGTGGCTTTTTGTAGGTTAGGTTTAGTCTGTTAAACATGTTTAACATATTATCATCTTATTTTTTCATTAATTAAGATCATATAATCGTCAACAATTACACTTTATGGATCTAGTGAAGAAAAGGTTGAAGAAATTATAAGCATCAACACGTATGAATATCGATACAAACTCTAAACAAGCCGTTCGTAGATGAAATATACCCCTCAATTCATATGTCCGATTTTTATCATCGGCGTACGTTGGAGAATAATGAAACAGAATGTAATTGAATTTGTTGAGTTGTAGCCGCTATACTAGAAACTCCTAATAATATTTGTCACGCTTTGGGTAACAGGGCAATCTTACTTCATGCGTCGGGTTTCATATCCGAATCTGCGCAAAACCCGCCAAAAACTGGTATAATGTCTTTTCCTTCGATTCCGCGCGGAATATAATTGCATATACCCGTATACAAAATGCGTTCAAATATACTTCGCCTTAGGTCAGTGAAGTAAATTGATCAATTTATATAGTGTTGGAACGTGTGTACTTTGTAGGCGCCAGATACGATCGGCAGAAGATAGTACAAGGCAAATCCAATATACGGGGTTTTCAGTGAAGTAGTGAGCTATTCTGGTGTAACTGGCCTCCAATGGGCCCGGAGGTATGAACAAGAATCAACTAAACGAACTGCCTTGCTCTGGATGCCTCATTCGACCGATTCGTGTTAACCTGACTGTGATGACTTGATATATTTACCCATAGCTTAAGATACGTTAGTTTATCTTCATTATCTATATTGAAAAAAAAAAATAAACGGACAGAATTTAACAATCTGGTCCCTTCACTATTACGTTTTCATCAACTTGAAGCAGACTCTAATGTAAGCTTTAACCGTGTAATTACTATCACTTGAATTTGCAAGATACAGCCCTGGTTAACAATATCAATACAAATTGTTCAGATCATTCCTGGATTTATGTCAATGTGTTGAAGTTTTAGGTATCCCTGCGTCATAAATGTGAAGGGAATTAATTGAATTGAAAGATGTTCATATGCACAAGACACACACACACAGTAGTATTATCTTCCATTTACAAATGAAATATAATTTCTCATTCAAAATCACGTGCCTTTCAAGGTCTTCTAGCTGGTATGTATCCTTTATCTCTTTACGATAGAATTCCTAAAAGGTCTAAAAATAGTAACAATCGCGAGACCAAACATCAAATTGAGTCTGTGGTTTAATAATTTCGGGGTACTGTTAGAATATGCGAAAACAGTGGCGTACACTTAAAAATAATAATAAATAATGATATCAATAATAATATTAACAAAATAATATTAATAAATCACCAATAATGGCACTTAAGCAACATATTGTGTCAAGAGTATTTTTTTCAGATGAAAAAACATAATCCCCCAAATAACAAACGATTACATAGAGATGGATTGAACTGGAGAACGTTCGCCATTTGTACTTTGTGTTTTCACAGTAAATGACAGCTGTCGTAAAAGCTGTGACTTTGAACATCCTGAATATATACACTGCAATATCATGTAACGAGCACATAATCAAGCGAACAGATCGAATTTTACAGTGGAATCTAAGAAATAATGGGCTGCAGGACATATCAGGTAATATGTAATCCTGTAGAAGTTTTACCTATGTTACTCTAAAAAGGCGAATTCTAGGAAAGACTTGCCACTCTAATAAGGAATTCTCAACGGAATCGTATTAATGTTTGGGCAGATACTGAAAGTTTTTTTCCTAACATTCTAATAAAGATAATAAATAAAATCATCTTAAGAACGGAGAAATATTAGTGTAAGTTCAAACAAACCTCAAATATGACACGATTATTGCTGTCTGTAGTTTTAATGGTATATATCCATAACGTCCATAGAGGAAAATCTGACAATCACCGCAAAAAGTGAGGTAGCGGAATTTTTTGTCAGGTCTAGGAGCAATTTCCCACTAACTAAAGGCAGGGGTCCGCTGCGTGATTTTTTGTCAGGTGGGTTTGGAAGGGTTAAGGAATATAATAAGTAACAATAATATGTACAAAGGATCCATCGGACCCCTAATAATAAGCGTCAAAGTGTAGTTCTTCATTCTTCCCTTCCCTTATAACAATGATCAGTCCAAACTCCAGCAATTGTAAAGATGGGGATGCGAGACTTGCAGGTTTGAGTTCTCTGATTCCTTTCCAAATCTGTTAGAAAGAGTAACCTCTTCACAGGAAACGGAAGTGACCATCACAACTTCTACAGTGCAAACAAATCAATACACTCTTCCTTCTAGTCCCGCACATTAGCCATAACGTACTTCATGCATTTTGTCAAGCATCAAGATGTTCCATACTTTCTTCTTCATTTGGATTATATGTCGTCGTTTAATTTTCAAAATTGCAGTTAATTTCGTTACCCAATATTTGATTATAACCTTGATAATACTAATAATAGAAATATCTCTAAAAACAGCGTTAATATGCATATATTTGCCTAAATTAATATTCATATCCTTGGTATCCTAAACGGAATAGGGTGCAATACAAAAAAAGGCGTTAGGGGGAAATGAGATTTCGCCCTAACACTGTAAGGAGGGAATAACAAAATCCAATTTCACCCTAACCTACATTCTAAGGTAATAATAATAAGAATAAGAATACTGATAATGATAATAATAAATATTGATAAATAATCATAACTTTTAAATTGTAATAATTTCAAATAATAATATATTAGCTTGTACAGATAAAGATGATGAAGAAAAAAATGAAGTAATTCATAATCCCTCATCATAATCATAATAGAAATGGCAGATTTTTATGATAGTTATATTGTGAAGAAAATCTTAAAAGGTGACATTCTTCCTTATTTTGAACTTATGTACTCCGTCAAAACGCATCTCAAAGGGAGTCTCTGAATCTGTGAGTGGGAATCTGCAAAATGTTTTACAGGGTGTTCAATTACAATGGCTTGGAAAAACCAAAAATTACACAGATATGAGAACAACAATTTAATATGGTTCAGTTTCAACTTGGAAAACTATATTTCAAATACTATTATATCAAATACCAAGATCACGTGGTTTTATTATAAAATATTGCACATAATTTTAGCAACAAATACAATTCTATGTCAGATGCACATTAAATAGTGTAAGCTTTGTATAACAGTATTTGTTTTGTAATACAGGATTGTGACCTGTATACAGGTGAAAAAGATTTGGAAATTAGTGTAAGAAATTAAATATACCAGAGGGTCTATTTAGAGGACAATCTAATTTTATTAGGACTTATATGTTAAATGGTAAATGCAAAGTGGTAATTTGTTTGAAAATTTCTTTAACAAAAATGTTTATCTATGATTGTCGTTCAAAACAGTAGATCCCAGAGATTCACGCACTTAAATCATATATAAAATCATGTTATGAGATTGAAAGGTATATAATACAAAGGTCAATCTGAAAGAGGATATTTTTCATGAAATATGTAGTTGTGTAAAATCCTTCTTTGAATGATTGATTTTTTTTTTACTTTTGGAATCTTTACCTTTTCTCTTGCCTTCGCTTTTTTGTGATGATTGGAATGTAATTTTAAATTAAAAGTGTGAAAGGATGTGATGTATATATTATATGTATGTGAAGATGACAATATAATAAAGCAGCAGGATGGGGAAAAAAGGAATCTGCAAATATCGGTATTAAAAGATGGATTGGGTCACCTTTAGCACTGTCTTGGCGTCAATAGAAATTTAGTATAAAATAGTTTTGACTGGAAACCCCTCATACGTGTATGAGTTTCAGGATATGAAAAATCATCAAATGCATACTGGTTATTTTGAAAGTAAAGAAATAAATGCGAACAAATATACGCCCGTTTTTGGATTTTCGCGTCATTTACTTTCTACAAATATACTTTTGTTTATGTTCTCAGCTGATATATTTATAGGAAGGTATAACACAAACATTGCCATTCGTTGTGACACAAAAGACAATATATCACCAAAATAGATATATTAAATACATAAGTATAAGAACTGATCAATTAGTTTTAGAAAACGACGACAAGTTGATAACAAAGTACACTAAATAAGGAAAGTGTTACATAAAATCTGCACGCATAGGTGTGTGAAATCAGATTCGTCGAGTAGTGCTACGCGAGCAACTCATTTATTAATTGTCAGGGCAGAAAAAAATCTGAATTTGGCCGCGAAGTGGCAAAACAAAAAAAAAAGGAATTCAAAATTTCAATAAAAAGAAATCCAATGTAGCATATTGCTTTAAAATACACATAGCACAAACTTTTCTTTAGCCAAAAGCAAACTACATAAGGAGAGCTTGTTTACAATCGAAAACTACTTTACAGTAGCTCGTTAAAGCACATTGCCAGTTTCTATTTTTAAATTTCTCTTTGAAAAATTGAAAGGTTTCAACCTTGTCTACGATAAATTGTCTACTATAAATGCGAATGCTACGCCTAGCTGACTTGGCGATTAAAAGGATTTCATGCAACCATGAAAAATACCAATATTTCCTTGTCATTATTTTTCTATTGTTGGCAAAAAAAAGGTGAATAATCACAAATTAGGTTTAAAAAATCAGTTCCTATACTGTTTGTTCTAAGGTTTAATTTCCAATGGTGTTAATGACATTTGACTTCATTTATTGGATTGTGGCGCAAGATTTGTTGCATTTTATTTAAATCTGTAAACTGTTAAAGGGTTGGTATAGTTATTACTTTTTTGTTGTCTTTAACACTGGGGTGTATGCTTTTGGTAAAGTTTTTACTTTTAGTTGCATTTTCATTACCGATTATGTATATTTGGTTGTATTGTTTTATTTTCCTTTTTTGATGTAAACAAAGTGATCATGATTTTCATCATGACTATAATAACATTTCCAATAGAATTGAGGAAAACAAAATCATATTTGACAAGAAGCGATTTTATCTGTCAGAAAATTTCGAAAACGGAGAATAATTATTATGTTTGGTTCATTTCAGTGTTGCCAAAGTTCGAGTTCAATTCCACAATGTAAAACATATTCTCTTTTTTACCGATTATAATGACACCTGTCTTTTGGAATGCTCTGAACGCCATCTTAGTGTGGTGTTGAAAGTAAAACAGGCGTTCGTTATAAAAAAAGTCTTTAAAATCAGCTTTTCTCACTGCAGAATTTCAACATTCTACACACACTGGCCAAAAGTATTGCAACATGCAGAAAAATGAAATTCATAATCACCAACTGATTTCAAATTATACCATGGATTCTTGACCACACAATACGTATTAAATTCCGAAGTTGTGTTTTTCATACAGCTGTTATGCCACAAAATCCGAGAGGGTAAAAAAACGTTTGATTTGATTATCATGTTCCCTAAATATGGCAGGTTAAATGAACTGCAAACGATAACTTGCCGATTGAACTCCAGAAGGAATACAGACACAGAAACAAAATAAATGCCTTCAAAACAGCCGCTTAATGAATTTTTTGGGTTCATTAGAGTTTACTTAAATGTTTATGGGAGAAAATCAGAGTGGTTGTGTGGACCGGAAATGAGATAAAGTCAATGGAAGACAGTGGTCTTCGAAGAATTCGAGAAATTCAGAGATACTAGAAATGCTATTCAAATGATAAATCACGTGGTTTACGTAAATCATGTCTAATTACGCGTTCACATTGCCTGATAAAGAGCACAATGTCAACGGTGCGATTAAAAAGTTGTTTTAAAGTTATCACGTGATCTTTATCTTGCCATTAAATTTCCTGAGTCCAACGGCGATGAACGTGATCCCATCTTTTATTGACATTATCTCGTTTCCGGTCCATACAACCACTCCGATTTTCGCCCTAAACATTTACAGTAGACCCTGACAAACCCGTAAAGTTCATTTAGCGACAATTTTGCAGTCTTTTTGACGTTCCTGTGCCCGTATTTCTCATGGAGTACAATCGGCACGTTATCATTAGCCAGCTCCTTTAACCCGCCATATCTAGGGGTCATGACAACCAAATTAAACGTTTTTCGCACTTCTTGATTCTGGGAAATAGCATCTGTTTATGAATCACAACTTTTGACAATAGTTACGTAATGTGTAGACAGAAACTCCTGGTACAATTTTAAATTAATTTTTATTATAAATTGCTTTTCTGCATGTTGCAATACTTTTGGCCAGTGTGTGTATTTCTTTTAAAACTGGACGAGAACGAGAGCAATTTGGTCATTTTTCTTTCGCGTAATTTAATTGCTGAGATATTACCGGGTCCAACGGAAGTATTATAATCCATACCAACTACGAATTCTAATATTTTACCCCTTCAATGATGGTAGTAAAAAGATTTACGATTTGATTTATTATCACTGAAGTCATTAGAAAACGGGCTGCTAGATTCAAAACATTATAGGCCTAGTCAGAAAAAGTAATTAAACATGTTGGCCTGTATGGCTGCAGCAGCAGCTGCATAACTGGTTCATCATTTTCAAAGAAGTTGGGTCAAATTTATTAAATTTGAACCGAATAATTGTACAATATTTCAAATTATTTGCTCTAACATTCTTAGCAGCTAATGTATTTTTTTTCCGGATTCGGTTTATAAAATAATAACGAGCAGTCTCTGTAATGTTTTTCTATATTCACAAAAAATCCATGTCTGCAGTTTTACAGTACGCTTAGAACTTAACAAGATTAACTGTCTGAAGATGAACATTATCGTAGTCTTAATGGTTGACAGCACACACACACACACACTCAAATTGTATACCTTGTTTATACACTATACATGTATATGAGAGCCGTTCACCATGATGACATTATAACGGGTCACTAAACATTCTTTGAACAACCACGGTAAATAATATGAAGGGCGTGACAATTAGTTAAATAAATACACTATTCCCAAAACTTTACACTAAATATTAAAAAAATGTGGAATGCTTTGCTGAATGACTTTTAGGAAAGCAGAAGATGATGATTAGAAGTCAAGTAAAAATGAAAGTTACATGATTGTGAAAAAGAATATAACATTCTTGCCATAATTTCTTGATATAAAATTTATTAATGTAGACACGACAAAATGCGTATTGTGGTAGTTAAGTTAGTAGTTTCTTATGTTTTGATACACAGAGAAAGCAACTCTTCTTGATCTTGTTTAAAAAAATAGCAATCGTTAAAAGTCCATGGCCCGATCGCTAAAAGTCTCGTCCTCACAACCCCAGATTTTACCGGAAATTGTCAACATTTGTGTCTGAAGAAAGCCACTAGGCCCATAGTACTGCAATTCATATCCCATATAAATCTAGGGATAGTGGTTCTTCTGATCAAATCTTAATTCAAAGCAATAACAGCACATTTTTGAAGAGCACCCGAATTTTCCAAAGCAATTGAGATTTTTGCACATCAGTTGCATTGGTAATTGGCTCTAACTATACCTCTGAATGGTAAAGCTGGCACATGTTCATGTATCGCAAGAAAAGGAATTTTGTAAAAAAGGTAATCAATATCGTATACCGATAATAATTCAGCGATGTAATATGATCTAGCCAGGAAATAATACCACGTACGTGTCTACGCTCATCCATCCATTGTTCCGTTGGTTTAAAAAAAGTCAAGTTAGAGGTCATTTTCGCGAGGTGGCACCATTTTCCCAACGGACGGACAGAAATTTGGCGTTTCCAGTTCAAGTTAGAGGTCATTTTCGCGAGGTGGCACCATTTTCCCAACGGACGGACAGAAATTTGGCGTTTCCAATTCCGCCGACACTATCAGTGATTTGAAAAATATTTGAAATTTGCAGGAATAGCTTCAAAGTGAAGGATAAGTCTGTAGAATTCTCATAATTTACCTTTTCTAGCTGTAGAATTGACAGAAAAGGAAGAAAACGGCAAGTGTTCCAAGATACGACTCTCATTCAATTACGTGTTGTAGTAAGTGTCCGAACGGACAGTAATGACTACAATCTCCGATTCTGTCCTTATTAGGTTGCTTCTGGTCTTATCATTTGCAGGGTATGTTAGGATACCTGTACTTGTTACATACATGCAAAATTCTGATTTTTGATGATTTTTTCGGTTTCCTGATTTAGCAAATCACTGATAGTGCCTTTAAATCTGTCTGTATGATCTGTGTCTTTAGCGGTCAATCTGACGTATGCCATATAGACTATGGGTCATGGACCAAATAACCAACTGTATAACAAATTCTGTTGTCCCCATCGAGGGGCTAAGGGAAAACCAAGTGTAAATCCATAATAAATTATTACAATCACATAACTGTCTGTTCCCGCACATAAAACTGGCACATTTTCTAAAAAATAAATAAAATGTCACCTCAATTTCTTTTACCCAATATCAGAGAGCAATGGATATGTATAGACTTCAGCAAACCATGAGCTAAAGATATTACAATGGGTCCGGTATGTGGGGCCATTGTTATAGCCAGGTGTTACCACCTCCACGATTCGGGTTGAGTGACAAATACCCGTCCTCTCTCACAATAACTAACCAGTGTACATTATAATATAGGTCGTTGACACTAAATTTTCTTCTGAAAACGCGGTAAATTGAATAGAAATGAAGTTAAGGAATAAGTTACGAATTTTGGTTCTGCACAAAGTAGTTAGGTCAAAGCTTGCCCAGCAACATTCTGCCATGATGTTTGTTCATGTTTCTTCCTTTTCGAATAAATGATGAAAAATATGGCCAAAGTTAATTGAACACGCACTATAGAAGCTCAATATTTATTTATTTGTGAATGAGGATAAGTATTTTGTCCTGAAAAAGTACTCAGTCTAAATTGGAGGGCGGTAACAGCTGAAATCTATTCAGCTGCGCGACAATATAACAATGGTCCTGCACTCCCAGATGAAAGGGAATCTGAAGTGTTTTTCTACACCGCATACCGGGCCGGTGATTTAACTCCATTGTTTGCTGAAATCTATGTGTATCCATTGGTCACTGATATTGGGGAAATGAAATTGAAGTGACATTTTATTCTTTTTCAAGAAAATGTGCCAGTTTTATTTGTGGGAACAGACGGTTATATGATTTTAATAATTTATTAAAAAAAAAAAAAAAAAAAAATGGAGACAACAAAACAACAGCATAGAAGGACATGCCCCATAGTCTAATACGATTCTTGTCTTGACCTGGAGATTCTTCTGACCAAGTATGATATAAAATTTAATTGATTGAACCCATATTTATTGTTCGAGCTATGAGTTTCAAAAGTATATTTAATTTTAAAACCAATAAATATTGGGCTAAAATCCTCAAATTTAATCATTTATGTTTTGGATTCGATATTCCCCCACACTTGGAGCCATACAAACATAATAATGAAGTGAATAGATCAATACATACATACTTTTATGTATGACTCAAATAGACCGCATTCAATATGACGTCAGCCGCCAGACATGTTGGTGGACAAGATATACATCCCAGGACTACAATACATTAAGCTGTCAATCGATCCATGTTTAGCGATTGCACAGGGATCATTGACAGGTGAATGTATTGTAGTACTGGAATGCGTCTATCTTGTCCACCAACATGGCTGGCTATTGAATACGGTCTATACTAACGTTTCAATAAACTGGGATCAACGCTCTCACAAGGGTCACGGATTCAAAATTCCGTGAAGGAACCACCACACAATGATTCTTCAGCCCGATTTACATCAAAATCAATTGACAACACACAAGGAAGCGGTTTAAGCGACCATTTACCTCAAATTAACGAACACCTCTATAATCCCTTAATACCCATCGATTATCCCATACAAGTTAAAAAATCGAGCCAAGAAGTATTTAAAAATTGTATTTGTATTCCACAAATGCAACACTTAAGTGTATGGTTATATTTAGTCTCCAAAAAGTAGTTAAAAGTCACACATACTAAGAGAATTTTTCAATACATCAACAGAAGGAGATGTACTAAAATAATTTTAATACTTTGGATCGTTGAATGATCCGTTACCAATGGTCCTATATCAACAGCGGATTATCAAGCAGGTGGAATCATACGCAGAGATTTTGTGTAAGGGTAGCGCAATCAGATACATAAAGTTGATGCATGATCATTCAGACATTCGTAGACGAACAAGATGGCTTTAGATAGTGCATACCAGAGTGCATACATACGTTTGTCAATGAGTATACAGTGAAGGGCGTCTACGCGTCTAAAATGTGTGAATATGTGGAACTTGGAAAATGATAAGTGTACAGCTTTGTTCTGCAAACGTTGGAGACGAGCAATTAAATTTTTCGCACATCCAAGAAGTTGTGCAGTAAATGTAATCCACTTTAAACAGAATGTTCTCAACGGATTAAAGCGAGATTACAAACCGATTTCTGCGCTTTTAACTGTCGAAAGTGCAGAAGTGATTGTAGAACAGCACTACAAACAATGGAACATCTCTTGGCCTGCCCAATGTTGGAGCAACAATGCACAGGCAACAATCAGACATTGTACCCACCTCTGGCTGGACCACTGTGGACCATAATCGTTTACTCTCAACAACTTTGCTTGAAGTATTATGATAATAAATTATAAGTTAATTTCCTTAGAAAACCAGATTGAAATTCAGTGATTCAGTTCGGAGCTGGTTCGGTTGTTATACTTCACATGCCGAGAAAGAAGATCGTGTTTGGTTAAAGTTTAAGAAAGTTGCATTGTCCTCATTTGCAGTGCATGTGCACTCTGCACATCTATAATAGCTTTTAATGTAGGTATTTTGTAGGTTGTGTGTGAAAATTGTGAATAACGAATGGATGCAAATTGCTACTTCTTGGAAAATTATTTGAAATCCAAACAAATTCATTATTGTATTTGATGATGGCGAAAATTATCAGGTAGCCATAAGTTGACTTTATTACACGTTGAAATTAAAGAAAATCCTAAAATAGCAGTTCTTTAAAAGAGGAAATATTCATCACTTCTTGCAGAGACGGTACAATGGGAGTGTAATGTGGTAATGGTTATTGATTGTGACTAACCAATAACGTTGTTCTTACATCTTGCATATATCTAAAAACAAACCAAAATCAATCAAACACTGTGTTTTACTGAATGTTATGAGGACATCTTTGGCAACTTTCAACCATATTTTGCCAATCACAGGTTTAGTAAAAAGGACAATCATTTCGATATTTTAAGATTTGACAGATTTGCAATAATTTTCACGGAATTTCATTTAGGTCTTGTCCCTGCTGAAATTATTAAACAACTAGTGCATTTCCCCGTGTGGTTTACGTTTTGTTTTTATCCTCAATCTTAATTAGTAGGTAAAGACTATTAAAGTGGACAATTGGTTCTTAATTGGTGCTTTCATTATCGTTCATTAACTGCACTGGTAGAAATCTTCGAAAAATTTACATGCATTGTTAGTAAATGCTTGTAATTTTACAGATAAGTTATATTTCTTTGCTGTAAATGGACATTATGTCGATTTTTAAAGCTCAGAGTACACTAGAAAAATGTACAAACACACAGTTGATAACATTTTAATAACCCAAACATAATTGATATCAAATATTATTTCAGGGTGTTTTTAAAAATTAAAGATGACAGTTCGAGGATGAGGATCACGATTTAAATAGGATTTTTATATTATTTCTAATATAGACGATGTTGTTGATATGAAATAAAGGGCATTGGTATATTTATATATACATATCACAATAATGATATGTATATATATGTATATATACATATCATTATTGTGATGAGTAGTAATTTTTCAACGTAGTTTACAGCTGCTAATGAAATTGTCAATTTCATTTCTTCTCACTACATCCGTGATTGTATCTGAGCGGCATTCTCGTGCTGTCAATTGGCAGAACCTTTTCTTTACCAATTAGCAAAATGTAGAAATCTTATATGGCTCAGCTCTCAATTTTAAATAGACTTTGCTAGTGCGAAATGTCATACACAGGACAAATATTAAAAAAAGGCTCAATTAAGTTAATACTCCAAACCAAATTAGGAGTCTAGTCACAGGCATTCTATACTCTGCATGCAAGTTACGTAGATCGTTCATACCGTCATGGCGGGAAAAGGCAGCCAAATCCTATCAAAAGTATATTAAGATTGTCTCTCACGAGGATTTCAAAAGTGCATATTTGAACTCATACAGCGTTAGGCTATTTGATTTAGTTACTTTATACAAGTTTAGAGCTTTTTGGCCTTAGATCTTTCACTATTTCGCGTTATAAATCTAGACCTGAACCCTCTACATATTGCACTTGAAATCGGAACACTCTGTACGACATTTGGCACTGCAAACAAATCTTTGCTGAATTGCCAATGGTTATGACAGCATGAAAGGTTACATTTCATATGAAGAACGAATATTCAAACTTACAGCCGATAAGGCGGATATCTTTAATCCCACAAAATCATAAGTCCCTATGAGCTAACAGGTCAAAGATGTAAGGGTCAAAGTACCATTTGAAACATAGTTTGCATAATTAAGAAATAAAGGGTTTGCAGTGTCATTTATGGGCTCATAATGTGTCCGAGGTCAGAAAAACTAAATAATGGGCGAGGCGCAGCCGAGCCCATTATTTGAAAGTTTTTCTGGCCGAGGATACATTATGAGCCCATAAATGACACTGCAAACCCATTATTTCTATTCTATTACTTAAAACAGCTTCATTTAATAGGAAAATGCATTGGCGACCCATTATTGCAGAATAATGGGCAGTAAACTGACCGATCAGAATGCTGCATTTTCAATAATGGGCAGCAGAGGTAATAGAATTATTCGTAAACGGCTGATCCCCCATAGACTTTATGATTCCGTAATTCCATCGTAAATTTGTATGACGAATATTTTTGTTGGTTGAGACAGCACACTGCATAGATCTGGGAAATGACAATTTTGCATATTTAAAGCACTAATGACATCGCCTGCAACACATCTAGCTGGTCAATATACTCCCAAATGATCTGTAACGTGTGAAAACAACGCACTTTGTCACTGTCACTCATAAATACAAGTAACGTAAGGGCAGAATGAAAGGATTCTGCAAAAGATTTGTTCAATCATGTGTACTATGGACATTTCTAGAAGGTATACGCATATGGATTATAAATTTCTTTAAAGCATTATTTGCTCAGTATCGTAAAAGTTGTTAAATTTGACTACTCTTTATTGAATTTATGCTTGCTCTCTAAATTAATAATATCTATCTTCTTTCCCTTTCTTACGGCAAATATCGCACCATTTCCATTTTTATCCAAACGAGTGCACCGCCAATAAAACTAGAAAAGAAATACATTTCAGGTCGGTTGCCTACTGTGATACCGCTGAAATAATGGAAAAGTAACTTGTCCAAAGGTGGAAATGAAGAGATAATCATTCTTAAAAGATGGAAATAAGAGCACGCCGTAAAGCACGCTCTGATTTTCGTGTAAAAAATAAATCTGTTACATCATTATGGACAGATGTTGGGACCATAATTAAACTACACAAGATTAGCGGAATACAATTTTAACTTGAAAGACGATGTGAGAATCTACAACACAGTACGAAAGCAAATACACTTAGTAGACAATGGCACCGACTAGTAATTATACGACCACAACATTGGACACATGTTTTTAAAAATCCCAATAAGAGTATGCGTTCGTCGCGCATAGCTACTTCAAGATGCCTAGTGCTTATTGGTTGCAGGCATGGTAACCACCAGATTTTCATGCCGAGGACTGACATACTGAATTTGTAGTTATATTTTACTACAATATTATATTATACTAAATTTGACTTGTGATTACACATGGACCTTCTTTTTCCGTGCTGGTTTGATGCAATTACGTCATTTTCAAATCATTGCCATTTTAATGAGACACAGGCACATTTGAAAAATAATACGCCCTCAAGATATTTCAAATTGATATTTTACATGGTTGTAAAACTTGTTTATATCCCTAACGTCCTAAGAGGAAAATCTGACGACCACCGCAAAAAGGAGGTAGCGTTATTTCTCTTGTAAGATCTAAGGGCAATTTCTCCCTAAAACAAGACAGAGGTCAGCTCCTTTATTTTTTTCAAAAGTGCATTTAAATGCAGCTAAGGGACGTTGGGGATATATTAGCCACCACGACCTGATATTATTAAGCCCAAATCAGTGTCCTTATAGGTAAATAGAAATATTTTGTACGGAGTGGTTTTAATCAGTAGACTTTGGATGACGGTGTTAACACAAGAAAACACACGCCGGAGTCGATTCTCTTGGTATCCACCATGTCCGACAGGTCTGTGACCTTTGTGGCTTTAATATCCATGAGTAGGAATCTGTGATATTCATGTACTTAACTAATTTTAACACATTTGTTGATTAAAGTTACGGCAAAACCACAAATCAGGCTAAAAATTGCTGGATGTCTTAAGCCTTATAATAAGGCTCCTATAGATTTTTTGGTATGATATTTTGTGTATAAAATATATCTGTATTTTTCCAAGGCCCTAGACTATCATCTGAGAGAAAATGGAAGAAACCTAATATTTTGTTGAACATGTGCCCATGTCACTTTAATAAGAGCAAATACTCAACAAAGACCCACCCCTGACTGTACGTACTTTAATGTATCATAGTTTCCTTATCAATTTTAATGTTATAATGTTGCAATTTTATTTTTTCTCATAGAAGCAGGTACTGCGCAATTGAGCAAAAACGAACGAAATAGGTAAAAGATGCAAAACGCTGCAAATAATACTGTGACTGCAGCCTGTATTAATGCCCTATTTATAAAATAAAATCATAAAAAAGCGAGAAAAAAATTGTCTGCATTGGCTTTGTTTATAGTTGCATTGTAATTAAAAGGCCGATCGGCCCACCATTGAGGAAAGGCAATATTTCCAGTATTTGTGAAAACACGCACACTTTAAAAGTGTTGCCTTCATACTAAAATTATTTTTTAACTACTAAAAGGACCTTTCAAACATACATTTTCTTTTTCAAATGATTTATTGTAAAGCTTCGACAAAGTAGTTGAGATATTTGCCGCGGGTCTTCCCGGTCTGAAGGAACAATATGTGCGGTTTGAGTGACAACATTAAGGACAATCACTATAGTTTAAAAAATATAGTTACGGATCTAAATTTGTAACAGCGTCAACAACAAAAAGATGTTATTGAGTGAGAAAAAAGAGTCACTTCTTACCATGCATGGCTTGGCGTAGCGTAAAGATGAACTTGACTGTCAAGTGGGTTGATATTTTATGAACGAAAACATTTATCAAAATGCGCATGTAGATTTATAAATTCGGCATGTTACACCATAAAATAATGTTACAAAATAAATGTAGATCAAAGTGAAGTTTGTGTCATAAATGTTAAATGCAAAAGTTTTGATTTATGTCCTATAAATTTCAATAAATACGCATATGCAAAGGTGTAAGGTTTAAGTATAGAGTAGTATATTATGCAGGCGTGCTGAGATGATCTTTTGGAATCTGCATTAAACACAATATTAGGAAGAATATGCTTGAAATACTATGTTATTTGTCACGAATTTAATTTGAATTTCTTTTATAAATGGAGGACAATTTCAAAGATAATCTTTGATGGCGGAGACAAATCCATATCTGATTCCAGTTAAAATTTAGTTAAAATGTAACTCTTTTATAAATGAAGGAAGCAATTCTATATCTGAAGTAATGCAATGTAAGAAAGGAAAGGGGCAAAAGGAAGGAAACGGAGGCGTGCATTTGACTAATTTTCTTAACAAACATTTTATAACTTTACATTACTATCACAGAACACAAATAGGATGCATGGCAAAAACAACATTTGGTCACGTATCTTTTGCGATCTGAAATTTCCTATAAAACCAAGTAAATGGTTGTCATGGCTACCGAGTAATACGAAACAGTCTGTACACTATCACTTGTTTGCCTAAAACATTGTCCAACTGCCGCGGTACATCTAACAAATATACCGTTTCAATATACCTGACGGAATGTCCTTTGACGTGATTCGGATAGTAGGTTGTGTACCATTTTGGAAATCCTTAAAGGGGCATTTCGTGATCCACAGCCTCGTCCCCCCGACTTACCTAAAAAAAGTTGAGATTTTTTATATCATCTGAAGCGTCGGGCTAAGTATAGTATGTGTGCCCAATCTGACGTGCAAATTCAATCGTCTCTGCAAGAAATTCGCGATTTTGTATTTTCTGTCCGTAAACGGACAGAAATTACTGTACGTGTCTATGGGATATTGTGATACGACATTGTGCTCATACCACCAAAACTCAAGATCAAATCAACTGAAACTTTGGGAATAAGCTTTTCTCAAGGATATCTAGCGAAACATGAACAAAACAGAATGGGTTAGAATCACGAAATGCACCTTTAAAGTTAAAGGCAATTTAAAGGCATAGTGAGATAGTTTCCTAAACTGCGCCTTTAGAAATACCAGTATTTCTCGATTCTGAAATGATGGTATTGCTCATTAATGTTTTTTACGTATATAAATTGATTATCTGTGAACCATTTAATTGCCTCATAACAGAAATAGAATTTCACATTCTCAATGGTACTATCTGAAGAGCACATGCAATACTAATTATTATTCAATTTATTTAGATGTAGTAACAAATTAAAATTAAATGGAAAACGGAAATCCAAATTCAAGGATGAACCACGGCGGCGGACGCGGAAGCACCCCAATTTTAGGGTAGCAGACACAAATAGTTTAAAGATGCTCTGTGGGGCTCAGATTTTATGGAGGATGCAAAAATTCACCCATCCCCCCCTTAAACAAGACGAGCAATTTGACTCCAGTTTCAACAAAATCGTTGCATTGAGTAAGTTTTTACCCCCAGAATGACCTTGAACATTAATAGGGCTGCACCGGTGTAACTAAAGGTCATAACCTAGACAAACTATACCTTATTTAATAACGATACCGATGTATTGGTGTACATTTAAACACAATTTGACCAAATTTCAAAATTTACCATAGACTGATTTTACCCCTATTTTACCTAATTCCCCGTATCTCCAGTAGATTTTGCACCCACAAATTACGAATCAGAATCCTTCAAACTATAGAAAAACATATTCAAACATTCTTCCCCAAACTTCAAGAACAGGATCCTCCTTTATGACCCTACTAAAAAGCTATTTCAATTACTTGTTTCTATTTTGTATTAAATTGACGTGTTTGTATTGTAGCATAAAAAAAATACTAAAAGTATACACACCAAATATTTGGTTTACGTCAGTGACAATTCAATGTATGAAGTATATATATTGTATGATCAATTTCGACAGAAGGGGGTTCTTTTTGTATAGATAAAAGAGTATGGAAGAGTCTTCCAAATTATCATCAAGGCCCGAGGCACGATGTGCACAACGAACTCCGATGAACTTCTGAAGAAGGTTCTTTCGATTTGTAAAATATAAGAACAGAACAAGATAACTTTGCAGGAGTCGCCTATACATTGAAGTTTGCCTTCAGTATCATACACACATCTATCTCATATATCGCAATACCCCGGGCAAAGTTCGATAACTTTAATACACCAGTACGGCACTGAGAAATTGAGCCGTCTGATTGGTTTCTGCAAACTCTTGGTGTGATGGCCGTGGTGTTGGGTACTTATATTCGATTGGTGTAACTCGGAAAATGTTCACAATTTATTTCTTCGAAGAAAAATTCTTAAGGGGATTATTTGTAGCATAACCCCCAAATCTGGCATTGAGTTTTAGAATAGGTTAACTGATGTTCTCAATGACATTTGTAAGATGTAGTAAACGATGTGTTAGCTTGCTATATTTAAACAAATTGTCATAATTAAGGGACCTGAACTTGAAAAGTGTTTTTCAAAATAAAGCTACCAAAGACTTCAAATTTGGTGGATGTGTGTAACTTGAAGAAACTTTGCATTTTTGCGGGTGGAAAAAACAAAATGTCGCGCACACCGTTGCCATGGTAAAGGCGGCCATATTGGTTTTTTTTACCGTAAAACCTTCGCAGCAGCTTTTATCGTGTAAACCAATTGACCAATTTTATGGGTTTTTTTTTTTTTTTTTTTTTTTTTTTACAATCTAAAGCCACTAAAGAGGCCTTTTTTTCAAATTTTTACCCGTTCAGTCTGTGCGGTCCATAAAAGTGGAGAAATGTCGCATTTTTGGAAAAAACGCGAAAAATGTGTTATTTCGCGCTGTTATTATTTTTTTAGAATGGTCTTTAGTGGTGTTCAGCATGTCTAAGTGACATCCATGCAAAATTTCAAAGTCATCGGAGGTGTATTGCCTGAGAAAAAGCTGGCGCAAGGTTTAAAATGATCGAAAAAACGACATCTTCCTAAAGACACTTCCGTGATTTGAAAAAATATTGAAAATTTGCAGGAATAGCTTCAAAGTGAAGGATAAGGCGGTAGAATTCTCATAGTTTACCTTTTCCAGTCTGGAAGAATTGAAAAAAATGAATAAAACGGCAAGTGTTCCAAGATACGATTCTCATTCAATTACTTGTTGTAGTAAGTCCCCGTTCGGAAATTAATGACTAAAATCTCCGATTCCTGTCCTTATTAGGTTGCCTTCCGTCTTATCATTTGCAGGGTATGTTAGATACCTTTACTTGTTACCTACATGCTAAAATCTATTTTTGATGATGTTGTCGATTTGCTGATTTAGTCAAATCACTGAAGTGATAGTGTCTTTAAATTGCCGTTTTAAGATTAAAACACTGATTATGCAAATTAATCGATAAATATGCAGTTTGATCACCGAAATGATAAAGCTATTTGCAATAACCAATCAGAAAATACTTTTTGCTACAAAATATGTTAATCCCCAAATTAAAGTACCATGTATACCACATTTCCCTCTTTGCATCAAAAAAACAATAAAATTTAATTATATTTGTGTTTTCTGTATTGTATAGGAAAATCAAACATGTTGTCCAAGTTGTTCTTTATCTTGTTTACTTCTAAGAATCATAGAATCTGAACCAAATGTCCTCGATTTTTTTCAAATAAAAGCAATTGAAGCTACATTTCCAGAGAATATAACTGAAATAAACCAAAAACTGTCAAAATGGCCCAAATTCACCAATTGCCCAGTTCAGTGTCCCCTTATTTACGAATATTGTTAATACAAAGCTTCAGCTAAACAAAAAGAAAGTTTAATTTGAACAGACAGCTGATTTTTGGTTTAATTTCCTTGGTGCGTATTCCCCCTATCCTATTCGTACTGAAACGAGCGCTTGGGTAGCCACGCGACCACAATGTGATAAATATTACTTATAGTTCATCAGATGAGTGTAAAAGAATATTCACTTTGTATGGGTTTGTACGTACGAGTCTATAGCCAATTGAGATACAGGTTTTCCTTAAATTTATCACGTGGATTTGACTTGGTTAGAAATTTTAAATAAAAAAAGTAACCTATCCTAAGCACTGATAACTTTAAGTATGACATCGTAACAATGATGTTCTCTGATCGGTGCATTGTATGGTTAGCCATATACAACATCCCGCACTTCACAGTCTGCCTTTTAAGGATCAATATGGAAAACATTTAGAAGAAAATTGAAGTGCATACAACTAGTTATTTCATTTTGTATATCTAAGACTCTTAAAATATGCGCCATAGGCCTACTTCAAATGAGTGGGCATTGCAGCGATGAAACCAGGATTCCTCATATAGCTTTGTCAGGTTCGTTGGTCACTAGTTCTGTAAATTAAAATTCCCTTGTAATCAATAGTTGCACCTTATGGGCAGGCGAAACTACACGAATGTCATAGAACTCTACTTCCGATAGGTTTGTTATAAGAAATACATCTTAGCAATGGCATACATGAACTACGGGACATTAACCGGCTACAGTCCAGAACAGAAAGCAACGCTTTTAGATGCAAAATTCTGACTATGGACTTACGAGGGTCTTGATCATCGCAAAGTATTTGAATCAGGAATCCCAAAGGCTTCAAACAAACCTAACATGCATACTCCACACCGAACTTAATGATACACTCGGAGAGAGATAAAGAGTTAGGTCAAAAGGGTTGTTTCCCCTCCACACCCCCTCCCCGCCCCATTTCGGTCAATACAACTCTTGTGTTTGTCACACTCGTTTCATTTTGCTGCAGGCTGTTCGTATTTTACTTTCCATCATTGCCGTCGCAGAGCAAAGCTAAAAAGGTATTGAATCCCAGACGCGATCAATACCCATTTTGTTTCATACTAGTTCAGTAGCTAGTGGCTTTACTCCTTCCAAGAGAGGGAATGTAGGTTGACTGGAACGAAAAACAAATAAATACTATAGACCACTGCTATTTTCGCATCGTGGAACTAATGAGCCACGAAGTTCATTTTACCCTTTGCTGTCATTCAATTCTAATTGATTTCTTAATAATTAATAAATGTGGTAATTATAAAAAACAAGAGTTGATATCTGTGCTTAATGAGCCAACTAATGCTTTCCGGTACTGTGAATTTCAACGCTATGCACAAGATTGAGGGACTATATATTGCAGCGTTACAGCTAAGAAATAAAGAAAGTGACAACAATTTCAGCTAAATGTCACTGCAATATATAATTGATTATAATAGCTCTTATAATAGAACAAAACGAGAGCGTTTTGCTACCACTTTTCGGTCATCGTACACGAAGGGCCGTTAGTAAAAATGTCTAAATTACACATTTCATTCTTATTCACCGGTGTGAAAGCAGATATAGTCCGGCGGGAGCCACAGTCCGGGACTCCATAGACGATAACGGAATAAAGCGTGAAACTAATGTTGCGTTAAGAGTCAACTGAATCGATTGCCCTGTTGTTCACAATTGTTCCCGGACTATGAGTACGCCGGACGCTAATTACTTCTACACCGGGCTTAATTTGATACGTAAAGAGAAATAGTTCACAGCTCTCTATTATTCACAGGGTTTCGTGTACATAGACGGCTCGATCCTTTATTCAAAAATTAAACTTGTATTATATGAGAGATAATTGCAAACGAATTACTTGGGGGATCAAAAATTTGAAAACAAATCGTCTATGGTTTCAAAATGCAACAAAACTAGCAAATTCATGGAATATGGCTGAATATCTAAGATGGTGGCCGTGAAACGTATTGTTTTCAGGTGCTTACAAAAATATTCTGAAGAAAAAAAATAAGTGGAAGACAAGCCATCAAAATGTTTCAAATGAAAGACAATTGGACAAGGATTACTTTTATGGCTCTAAAAATTGAAGAAAAACATTCGTCTTTGGTTTCAAAGTCCACAAAGTCTTGGAAAAATGGTCAAAAATCTAAAATGGCGGATATGTTAATGCAACCCACTGCAATGCAATACAAGTTCAAACGAATTTAACTTTGTTGCAGCACTGCATTGCAGCATCTTGTGCAAAGACTGCAATTCGGCCAATGCAACTCACTGCACTGCATTGCAGTGGAATATGAACGGACCTTACAATTATATCGAATTTTCCGTGGTCATTCTCTGAAACACTTTTATCAGCTCTATTATTCATCATTCCGATTTTTTAAGTTTTTAAATCTTGCATGAGTAACGATACCACTTAATGAGTAACAGTGGACATGCGTTCATATTAGTGGTGCCGAGTATTTATCAAAGGTTCAGACTTCCATGAAAGTACCATCTGAAGACCTGTTTCATTATTAACATCTATGCAAGCAGAAGCTTGTTGAATGCTTCAAACAATGATCTGAAGCGATCATTAAGGGGGCTTCCAAGTCATAATGAGTGACTTAATCTTAGAATATGCTGTATAAATGTACACATTTTCGAAATGCTCTCGATTTTGAAAGCAATAATTATTTTTGTGAAAATGCATCAAATCCTTGTTTGTCCTCCAAATATCACTATAGAAAAACAATGTTGTAGTTTTCCTATGTTCTTGAGAATGCACGTCATGTGCAATTTCTCTATTTCCAATATTTCATCAGATTTATAAGCCTGACCGCATACTTGTAGCTTAAGGAATCTATAGCCACCAGCCTTTACCGATTTTCCGAGTAATCATTGCTTTCAAGATTTGACTACTGTATGCTGCATCGGGGTCCCTCACTACGGTTCAATTATACTGGGGGTAAAGGTTCAGAATTTTCCGATTCTTTTAAAAAGTGTGTGCCTTTGTTCGTCTCGTTGTTTATAAACTGAAAATACATACTTAAACAGTTCAAATAATTTCCTTGCATGGCTGATTATGACAGATTACTACAGGGTCTATGGAAGGTCACAAGCCGCTGCCTTAAAAGGTCAATTGTTTTTCGCTATAATATGATCGTACAACATGTAGAAGTATTTTGGAATTAGTTTAATTCAAATTGAACTGTTTTTAAAATTTTACCCCATGATGACCTTGAACATTTGTTGGTCTGCATTCCTGAACCTAAAGCTCAAACGGTTGGCAAACTATACATTTTTCTTAATCAGTGAGCCTAGAAGAATAAAATAATCAATGACTTAGCTCAATTGAATCATTTTAATTTTTTACCTCTGTACAAACTTTACCCCCTTATTTCATCAATTACCAGAAGGGGAAAACTTGGAGGAATTTGATATGTTACTCCTCGCAACATTAGAAAACTATCCTGAAAAAAAAATCAGTAATGATTTATTTATTTCCACCTTCTGGCTACACGGATCCTAAAGTTTCTGGACTATAAACCCACTATGACAAAACTCATGGCTAGTATTTGAGCTCAAAATTTATGTGATTATTTTGCAGATAAATATCTTGTGCGCCTCAGGAAAGAACAACAAAGCTCTAGTATCTGAGTTTCAAAATACTGATTGCTACCAAAAACACATGTCTGGTGTAAGAGGTTAATGATAAAAAAAATGTTCCCAGCTAAAAATAAATTATCCTAATTGGTATTTTTCTCTAAGATTGGCACGAAATACAAATATCTCGATTTGTTCAAAATTGTAGAAATTATTAGTAGAATATCGGTTTATTTAATTGATTATAGTACTTCCTACACTGGCTCAGATCAATTTCTTTGTCCGAGATGTACAAAGGAAACTACGGGGAATCTGGTACTTTGGTACTCTAAATTGCATTTCCTTTCAAAATTCAGCTGTAACAAGGAATGAATAACACCGAAATAAGCTGTAAGCTATCTAGTTTGGTATTATTTTTGCTGTAACAGTATATGTTTATTCAAATCGAATCTTTACAATGACGGTTGGAAATATCAATTTGCTCACAATTCGCCTGTGTTGTTGCTGTTCTCAGAGCCACTGCATGAAATGCGCGTTGTCAATGTAACAGAACTCTAGACGTTCAATTCACTGTAATCGAAATGTATAGCGATTGATTGATGTTACTTAATATAAAAAGCACATTACATGTAATACAACACCCTGCTCATAAGCTTCCCGTGTTACTATAGCATTTACTAGAAGCTCATCGATGTTTCCTCTCAAAATATGAATTTCTGGTCAAAAGTTTACACGGCGTATAATATTGATCTAGTGGAAAAATTCTTTCAAATTGTGAAAAATATTATTTTGAATGTTAAATTTTGGGACAGTACATAATGAAGGGTTTTTCTGTATGTGACACACACACATACACACACACGCACATACATACACACACACGCACTCACAATAATCCCCCCCCCCACACACACACGATACACCCGTAAATATATATGTCACGGAATTCTGCGTAAACGCATGTGATTCTCACAAAATGCCGCCCCTTTTTTTTCAGAAACCACTGACATTCCCTACATTAGCAGTGCTATAAATATTGGATAATTTCACAGTACACAGGACCCACTGACTATATACTTTACCAATTAAAAGCTATTACCGATTTGCACTGGCATTTTATTGCCGAAATTATATATATGAAATGTTCTTTTGAGGTTAAATATTATTTCCGATGCATCGACAGAGTTTTGCTACCTTTCTAAAATAATGATTAAGCACCCTTCAGATGTTCGTTGTTGAAAGACGTACAAACACAATAATCGTTTTGCATTAAAATTAACCACCTTGTATTGACGCATCCGTCATTCTTTCTGGGTCGAGAAAACGTAATGCAACTTTGTTACTGTTTATGTAAGATTTCCGCTGAATAAATCCTATAATGTCTATATTATTCTTTCTTTACTCTGAAGATTTCCATAGTTTAATCCCTTTTTAAACTGCTTCTATTTAATATCTTACATACACGTAGATAGATCCCTCTACGCGGCGAACAACATTGAACCAGTTGAATTTATCATCAATGAAACGTTTGAAAACCAATTTCTATATCAGGTGAATTAAACACAGATTTATTACTCGTCTATTCTGATTGCTATGTTTCTTTGTAAAGGCGAATTTCCTTCGTTAAAGGACAACCACCTTGTAGGATTTCAAGAAATATCACAAATATGTCTTACTGCCTAAAGATTAAAGGAACATAATGGCATGAAAAAAAAAATTGACATAATATAATGAAAAGGACCCTTACTAAAATTACTTCCACGAGTTTGAAACAATATGGATGTTTAAATCTGTAAAAACAGTAAAAACAGGAAGAGTTCCAGGGGGAGGTGGCAGTTTGTGGCAATTTCTGGAACAAGGATGCTGACATTACTGCCAGCATTTACCAAACTTGAAAAGCATGTTGTCATCAGCTCACAGACCATTGCTATTGTATATGTGCTAATCCCGGCTAATTCATCTTTCACTTGCCAGATCAATATCTTACTACAATTTCTGGAACAGAAAAGCAAGGTGTTCACATCCCTGACAGAATTTACAGTGTATCTAGCATGTTTTGCGACACAATTCAAGAGCATTCAGACCGGTGTAAAGAAACTGAGTGTCCCCCATGAGAGAGTGTCCTAGCTACCATAGCAACATGTTCTGAATAAACCGTGACCTTGTAGACGAGGCCATTTGGGTACAGTGCTGAAACAAATGATGCATACAGCACTCAATGGAGAACACAATAGACAAATGGGTGGTAGGACACTCAGTCACACGGACACTGTAATATATGACACCGGGATTCAGGCATTGTACTTATAGGCTTGTAGTAACATATTGATCTGGCAAGTGAAAGATGGATTAGCCGGGATTAGACCCCGGTCAGGTCTGGTTACGCCCCTGCGTAAGTGCATATTTAGAATATCGCTTCGTGATCCTTTAAATGCATAATATGAAGGATAACAAATATGATTAAGAACTCAACTTTGGCCCTTTCCAATTAAGAGTAGATAAGTGAAGTAGTAAATATCTATTATTTACTATTGTATAATAACGTCATGGATAATAATATAATAACATAAGATAATAATATAATAATCTGGCATAGTATGCCATATGCTATTACCGTTTTTAGGTTTCAAGGTCATTGGAGCTCGACCATTATTTCAAATAGGTTACTATAGTAGATTCCAATTGATGGTAGAGTTATGGGCGGAGTTTGGACTTCGTCCATTGCTCAAAATAGGGGACAGAAATACCCAGAAAATCTTCGATTTCTTCCTTGCAATACAAAAGAGATCAGATTGAAAGAAAACTGCCTGCCCAACTACAAATAAAGTTACGTTGTTCGTCCAGTCAATACTTTGTATTTTATCCTATGTGATGCATGTGTGCTACCCAGAATTTGTTTTAAACATTGCCTACCAATAACATATCAGAAATTTTAGAAGGCTTCAGTCACCTGTGTGTAACAATGCAGAACTTTTATCTTCACTATTCATAAAACCAGCTTTCACCTGCTTTCACTGAAACTATTCCTGGATTTAGTTTGCGCGTTCTTTGAACATTCTTGGGTTTATGCTTTGACTATTAATTGGGACTGTGAATGGTCCAACCAAAGAGGTTCTATATAGATAGAGAGGCAAAACGTTACGTAATCTTTAGAAATTCATCGTCTCGCATGTTGTTTTGCCGACCGCAACAGAAACATATATTACCAACAATAGTAAGCAATGGCTGCCTCCGCTTCTTCCACATACTGTGGGTTCCGCTTTGCATATACACGAATCGTATGATCCAAATTGATGTATGTGTTAGAGTGGCGGTGTAATAATATGCACCTGGATCTTGTGGGCTCCGATAACTCTTTTTTCTCATAATGCAATTCGCGCTTGGGTGAAAGATGTATTCATGATGCGGTTTATTTTAAATCAAGACGACTGACTTGTCCATTTCATCGTTGTGTGGCCATGGGTTAGGACAAAATTTACACCCATAGGCACCAACATCCAACACTGCTATTTTGTGCGGATTGTTTTTGTATCGAATTGACATTATGTGTATATACAAGCACCCAAACTAATAATTATTCCCCGTGCAATATTCAAAATGTCCAGCGACCAGCACGGACGACTGATTTTGAATGGGCTTCACCCCCTTGGGCCCAAACCGCTTAAGGTTGGCTATCATGGCAATAGCGCACATCATACCACAAATACACGGAACTAAAGTTTTTCATATACTAATCCCCTCAATTCCACCTCCACCTCTCAAAAAGTAAAGGCTATTCCACATCAACTGGAATCTAGTATCGGGTTACACACTGGTGTGTTCCCAACTTAAACGATTGTGGTTTTGCGATACTTTGCAATGAGGTCAAAAGGTTGTGACAGAGGTACGAAACGACGGTCCGGAAAGTTTGTGGGGTGGGTGTCACAGCCGCGAAAAGATATTATCTAAATTGGTACAGGCTGCGCGAGAGATTAACGTATCAGGTCCGTCATAGAGAATGTGTGTAATGAAACTCAATCTCAAATATCTCCGTAAAACAAAGGAGTTCTATGAATGTTTTGGCAATCCAGAGGGTCCGTTACTATGTTGTTGTTTTACAATATGTATCGAATTGGGTCTCAACCTATAGAACCTTGCGTAAATCGAACGTTTTGTCCGGGAACTTCGTACTTCGCAAACACGAAAGTAACACGCATCTCAACGGGATCAATCCATTTTTTCCCACATGCCTTTCGATATTATCCGTCTTGAAATTTCAAACACTGGTTTCAAATTTTTTTAATTTTAGAACAGGACGTACGTACTTACCGGACCCCGTATGACGAGGTAATAGACGATTGCATGTACAGACAGAAACGGTTAATTGACACCCCCCCCCCGTGGACGATTAAAAAAATAAGGTGGAACTCAAATAGAATTATTTGGATACCAAATGCTGTTAATTGCATTCAAGGGACAATTGCATGAAAAACATTCAGACATATGAAATGACCTTTGACTGAATTCACTTCCACAAATTTTAAAACAATTGGGTGTTTACATTTTGTAAAAAAAGGAGAGCTAATATTAATTTCATGTATGCTTAACTTCTCACCAAGGATGCTGCTTACTGCCCACATTTTATAGCTTTCCATCAAACTTGAACATGCAGTCACTCATATCAAAGACCATTGCTATTGTAATGTCAATCCCGGCTAATCCCCCTTTCATTTGTCAGATCAATTAGCCTGAAGTACAATGTCTGAATACCGGTTCTGACGCTTTGAATTATGTCAAAACATGCTAGATATACTGTGAATTTCTTGGCAGGGGTTTCAACACCTTGCTTTTTCCGTGGCAGGAATTGCCACAAACTTCCACGAACTCTTGTTGCTTTCACTGTTTTTCCATCGAAGATGGTCTAAATTCGGAGTGGATAAAAGTCACAACATTGGAAGTTACCCTAGCGTATGTGCAGCAAGCAAATGATTGGCAGAATATCACAGTCATGCACAGAGTTGGGTAGTTGTCTCATGTAGCAGTACAAAGTACTCTGGTTCCAATATTTTTAAGATTAAGGACATGGTCTATTGCCTACTAGGAAATTCATTTACATTTACTAAGGGCAGCTAGAAACAAAAACTTTTGATTGGATGACAGCCACCCATCACAGTGGATAACGTCTCAGTTCATTGACATGTACTGGATGATCTGACCAATGGTCTTGAGAGTATGTGTATAATGCCCAGGATAGCAAACCACTATGAGTTACAATATGCTCATCATCCAAGGGCACAGTTCAGTGGGTTGTACTTGTACATGCATTGACATGAACTGATCGTGTGTGTTCTGAGGTACACATAGATATACAACTCAAGGGGCGTGTTTTCTAAATCACTTGTGAATGAAAACTATTGAACTGCGCCCGGAGTTGATACTGCATTGCCTAATAGTGACAAGCATTGTAGAAGGGGCGAGATGGTCCCAGTTATGGCCTGGCCGTAAAGTTGAGTATATATACAATTTTTTTGCTGAAAAATTGATAGATTGGCGTATGTAGAATAAGAAGCTCGCCGGGTGCTACTGGACATCTTGGGCATTGTAAGAAATCCAAGATGGGCGTCACCATAAAGATAATTATATTCCACCATATATTATCAAACTATGAGAGTGAATGATATATTATAGGACCCAATGAACACGTGATGGCACTTATAACATTGAGTCATACTTCAATCAAAATGGAGCCACATTTAAAATTTTAACAAGATGCCCTTAAACAGCAAAATACGCGATAAAATAAACATGAAGTACTTAGATTATGTTGTGAACAATAAATATATTTCTGACATTAAAGTTGTAACATGACGTCAATTAATAGGCAGAACAAAAACGTGCATATCTTCAAAAAATACTTAACACAAGTTTCTAAATATTTACTTAAAGTATAAATTATTGTATCAATGAAACATTGCAATGTACTATGGTCAAACCAACGCTGATACCAGGTATCCCGATAAATAAAAAATGTGTCAAATCATAAATTTAAGTGCAATATATGTGCAAAAAATGTAATTACCCCCCCACCCCCCCTCCCATTGTATTTGACAACTTGCACCATATTAGTTTTTTATTCGACGTTGACGCGTTTTAAAACAAATTGAAGTGTATGTTGGACATTGGTTAGGATCAAAGGTACAGTTCTAATGTCCTTGAACAACATTGATTTTTCGACTTGAAGGCTGTAATACTTATAATTTGTGTGAAGTTTAACTTTTTGGAAGATGTTCACGTTTTTTGGCTGCCATAATTGATTTACGTCATTTCGCACTTTAAAAGTATCGAAAAAATTATTGTGCTAACAAACATAATTAAGTATCAATGGCTTTATTCTTTTCGCCCGTATTTGCTGTTATCAGGCATATTATTAAAATGATTGGATTGGCTTCCATTATGAATTTGAAGTATGACGAATGTTTAGGTGCCATTACACACTTGTTCATCATTGATCCTATAGTTATCAGTAACTCCATAGTTTTGATAATATAGGGGTTGAATAGATAATTATCATTTATGGAGACGCCATCTTGGATTTCTCAATGCCCAAGAAGGGGGCGGATGCCCAGGTGGCACCCGGAGGATTCTTATTCTACACACCCTAATCTATGGCTTTTCAGCAAAAAAAATTGTGCTATATACTCAACTGTACGGTCACCTTGAAGGTTCTAACCTGACATTTGTTTTAAAACCTGTTTCCTGTAAGATATTGAATTTGTAATCTCGGTGAATGGACTGTGTCAAAATATTAGAATCTATTTGAATTGATAAAGGGTGGCATTTCCAAACCTGTGGTATTTCAAAATTAAGGTTGATGCATGAGTACGGTTTATGCCTGAAATATCTACTGTGGTTATTATAATCTCTCGTAATATGAGATGGTTTCCTATGATCTCTGTGTATTTACACTCGCTAGCGATGGTTGTCTTTTCCATCGAAGATGTAATAAAATTCGGATAGATAAAAGCCACTACATGCAAGTTACCCTAGCATCTTGGTAGCAAGCAAATGAATGGCAGAATTATCACAGTCATGCACAAAGTTGGATGAGCATTTTATTCTTGTAATTTAATTTTAATTCCAATTAATTTTAAAAATTAATGACAGGGTATCTGCCTACTAGGAATTCATTTACATTTCCTAAGCAGCTAGAAACAAAAACTTTTGATTGGATGATAGCGCACTCCATCCAGTGGATAACTTCTCAGTTCATTGACATGTACTGGATGACATATGAATCCATGGTTTTGAGAGTACATTATGTGTTCAATGCCCAGATAGCACACACTATGAAGTTACCCTATGCTCATCAACCAAGGGCACAGTTCAGTGGGGTTGTACTTGTACATGCCTTGACATGAATCTGATCTTGTGTATTCTAGGTATCATTATTATACACCACACAACTCAGGGGTGTGTTTTTGCGAAAAATACACTTGTGAATAAAAGCTATTGAACTGTGTCCACAGGAGTTGATACTTCATTGCCTCATAGTGTCAAAGCATTGTTTTGAAACTTGTTTCCTGTAAGTGAATTTTGTTACTCTCGGTGCAATGGACTGTGGTTAAAATATTTAAACTATTTGATAACAGGGGGCACTCACCTATGAAAGGATATGGCTGGAAGGCTGGCGTTTCCAACCAAACCTGTGGTATTTCAAATTCAAGGTTGACCGCATGATTCGGTTGATGCTGAATATATCTTGTGGTTATATATCTCTCTAATATACAGGGGGTTTCCTATGATCTCTGAGTCACAGTATTTACACTAACATTTTTAAGTACTAACAGATCCTCGCTAAGCGATGGTTGTCTTTTTTCCATCGAAGATGGTATAAAATCGGAATAGATAAAAGACACTACATTGCAAGTTACCATAGCATATGTGTAGCAGCAAATGAATGGCAGAATACCACAGTCATGCACAGAGTTGGGTGGTGGTCTCATGTAGCAGTGCAAGGTCCTCTGGTTACATTATTTTAAGAAATTACGGACTGGATATGCATACTAGGAATTTCATTTACTTTCCCTAAGCAGCTAGAACAAAACTTTGATGGATGATAGCGCACCATCACCGTGATAACTCTAAGTTCAGTGACATGTACTGGATGATATGATCCATGATTTTGAGAGTACCATTATGTGGTTTTCAATGAACCGATAGCACACACTATGAGTTACAATTGCTCATCACCAAGGGCACAGTGCAGTGGGTTGTATGTACATGCATTGACATGAACGGATCTTGGTATTCTAGGTATCATAATTATACAAAACACTCAGGGGTGTGTTCTTTGTCTACAATACACTTGTGAATAAAAGCTATTGACTGTTTCTTTTTTTCGTTTTTTTTTTTTTTTTTTCTGCCACAGGAGTGGATACTTCATTGCCTCATAGTGTCAGCCTATTGTTTTGAACACTTGTTTCCTGTAAGTGAAATTTGTAATCTCGGTGCAATGGCTGTGGTTTAAAATATTTAGAAGCTATTTGATACAGGGGGCCACTCATATGAGAATGGACTATGCCGCATGATAAAGGCTGCATTTTTCAAAACCAGTGGTATTTCAAATTAAAGCGTTGAAGACTGAGTATGGTTGATGCCTGAAATATATACTGTGGTATATTATCTCTCTAATGATACAAGGGGATCCTATGATCTTGAGTATTACACTCACATATTCAGTACTAACAATCCTCGTAAGCGAGGGTTGTTCTGTAAAAGACTATGTCTTGTTAAAAGACTATTCTATTACAGAATGTAGCATCCAAATTGTTTTCAAATTTGTGAGAAGTGAATTCAGTAAAGGTCCATTTCATTAGTCTGGATATTTTTCATGCAATTTTGTCACTTTAATAGCATTGTATTCATACAAGCGGTTCTGGCCAGCCAAGTGTTGCAAAGTACTCATACACGATATCACAATAGTATTTTCTAACATTTCCCTTGAAAACCGCAGATCTGGCTGTGCATTGATTTTTTTTTCGTGTGTGTGCGGGGGGGTGGTGTGTGTGTGTGCGTGCGCGCTCGCGTGCGTGTGGTGTGTGTGTGAGTTAGTGTGTGTGTAGTGACACACAGACAAATACACGTGAATTTCATTAAAGGCTGAATCAGAGATTTCGAAATTAATTTGTTGTGTAGTGATAAAAAATAATCAGTCCTAAGACTAAAAATATTCACTAAAATGCTTTAATTCAAAGTTAGAGATGAATCGGATTTTTTTTGGTTTTCAGCAGTAAACATATATGCACAGATAACAGTGCCATAGGATACCGTGTATAAACAAAATTCGGATCCGGAATGTTATAACCAAATTGTGATTTTTCTATAGTGAAGGACATCGATTGAGCTTAGTTATTTCACACAGTATAGGACAAGCATTATGTATATGCAAAAACACGATGTGTTACAAATGAGTGCGCTCTCATTGGGAAATCGCTGAGTCAGCCTTTAAACACACAGAATTATTTCATTCAATTCAAGGTGGGTGGTTCAGCATTTGTACAAAAACAAAATTCTCACTTATTTATGCGAATTTTAAAGCAACATATTGATTAGTATTGTTTATGGAGATGCTACTTTATGGGTATTGTAGGTTTGAAAGCATTGACAAAACTCAATGCATGCGCACCAGTGTGCCAGTTTCACAAGTTCATTACACTCTAAAAACTGGCCTGATTCAAAATAACACTAATCTTGTCAGAGTAGCACTTATTAGAATGATATTCTTATTATCCAAGGTAAAATAAAAAATCATATTTGACTAAAAATTAGAGGGTCTTGTATATATTTGCCAGCTATTTTTTTTTTGTATTCCCATCGGACCTTCAACAATTTTGATATAATTATATTAAGCCGCCCCTCGGACAAGATAAAAATTTGTCATTTTGGAATTGGCAGCTTTAGATGTAGTGCACTGGGATGAAATACTATAGAGGGCATAGAAAGCAATCACAAATAACAAATATAACGTTCAGGTGCGCCTCGGCCTGATTTTTACACACAAAAAAAACAAATTTCAGGAAAGAAAACCCAAATTTCAAACTTAATGCCAAAACTAAACCGGAAATACATCACAAGAAAAATAACGAATTTCAGGAGTTTGATCATCAATTCTGTAGAAAACTAGTTTGAAAACAAAATATGTGTACAGGTTTCCGAATTTGGCAACCGTGTAACAAATTTTCATTTTTTTTGGAATATGTAACTGCTAATTTATAGATAGCTTCGATTTCTAGAACCTCCTGTGTTACATAGCGAAATTAAATGTGTTAAACAGCCACATCATGAGGGTAATTGTGAAAGCAAAAGTACACCAACAAATATGAAATCTA
>JAMKCH010065901.1:0-18830 GCA_023653785.1 Ophioderma brevispina
TGGTACTTACTACACAAAAGAATTATCTCTGAGTCAGCCTTTAACTCCAGTATATTAAATGCAAACATTTGAAATGGAGAATGAATGCAGTAGGTGACAGAGAAAACAAGTCTGATTAGTTTGATATCCTAAGGAAAAGTTAGATTTTATCATCTCCAGACCAGTAAAAAACAACTTGCTAGTGTGGAAACTAGGTCAGTGTCTTTTATCAGCTTCTTTATGCCTTGGGCTTTTGGATGATTTGACAGCTGTAGATTTTTTTTAGAAAGATCTTGTGATATGAATCGCAGTCTTGGCAAGGTTTTTCAAAAGTGTTATAGTCGTAGGGCTTCTGGTGAATTGTCCGTGTCCGTCCACCACATCGTTTTGCATGGGGCACTTTCAATTTTGATGGGCTGTAAAATATAGTCTTAAGCTTTTATTTTTGCGATATTTTTGGTGCTTTCATTTTCACAAATTTTGCAAATTGACATGGAAATGCCAATATTAAGATAAAATGTTTGTCCTTTTAAACAAATTTGAGAACATTTTGAAAAAAAAACCCAACCCATTGCTGTACCATAATTCGCTAGCAAAGTGTTACGTGTAATCCGGTCTTTACTATGTCAACTGGATCATACTTTTGAGTCCCGCACCACGATCGAAATGATCACTACACAAAGTCTATGGCATGCAATAACATTCCAAAAGGTGTGTGATCCAGTATCCAGGGAGTTATGTAACCACTTCGATGGCGAATTGGCATGAAAAATAGTCATTGATATACCAGAAGGCTGAAAATGAGATCCATGTTTTTGACACATCCCCATATGGTCATTTGTGTTGAGTACCCCCCCCCCCCTTTAAAAGGAGGCACATTAAAAAGGGCGCTTACACGATAGTAATTGTAACATTATGTCTTGGGTGCTTTTTAGAGAAGGGGTGCTAAAAACTGTCCTCTTCATGGTGGTAATCCCTAAGATTTACATGGGTGTGAATAGAAGTTATTCATTTTGACTTCCTTGTAAAATCGGGATCATGAGTGGTCTTTATCAATAAACCATGATGTCATAAAATTCCATCAATTGGTAACATAAATTGGATCCATGTTACACATCAATCAAATTCTTGACCTCACTCCTCACCTGATGTATTCACTATGAGTTACAATACGCTCATCCACCAAGGACACAGTTCAGTGGGTTGTACTTGTACATACATTGACATGAACTGACCTTGTGTGACCTGGGTATCATATATCATACCCCAAAACCAGGGGGTGTATTTTCTAAATACATTGGTGAATGAAAGCTACTGAACTGTGCCAAGGGAATTGAGATTTTACTAGCTCATAGTGATTACTTGCTGAAAACTTAATCTATCTTTGAGAAACATAACACCAGGTCCCAGTACTCATATGTGTCAACATTGCTTGAAGAAATCAGAAATGAAGGAAATTTCTTTGTAATCCCAGTGATCATATTTGCACTTTGTTTACTATACCTGGACAATATCAACGGTTATTGCCAGTGATATGCAAAGAGCCTATGACTCAACAAGTTAAAGCTGACCAATTAAGTAAGCGATTTTATGCCGCACTCATATTTGGTTGGTTCGATAGATAATGTCAGGTGGCAATTTTGGTAAGCGGTTAGTTTCTGTGAGTGTGTATTTGATAGTCTGGTGGCTAGTTAACCGGAAGATTGATTAGTTTAAATTAGTTTTCAGTTTAAACTTGTGTTCTGGATTAGGGACTTAAGTTGTTAGGGCCTCAAAATAAGGTAAGCTCAAAACCCTTATGTTTTGTGGGCACGAATGACCCACAAAACTTTTCTCACCCATTAGCGACAATTACTAGCTATTACTCTACTGACCCAAGTATACTACCAATTACCACAAGGTACCACAACTGATGTGCACAATCAAACAACTCAGTACCACAGAATACCACAGTGACTGATGGCTGATGTGTTGAACGTCCAATTACCACAATTTACCACAAAATTGCCATGTGTGGTATCCTGTGGTAATCAGTTGTGTTAGGGCTAGCTAGGACAGGAAGACACATAGGGATCACTTTGTCCACTTTTGTTATCTGTTGATGTTGTCTGTTGTTGTAGTCTGTTGTTTTCTGTTCTTGTGAAGGGTTAACATTTGCCTGTAATATGTGCATACTTTGATGGATTTATATGAACCAAACTTGAGTGAGTCATTGGTGCAACATGAGATAGGCTGAAAATGTAAATTGACTTCAATTGAAAAGTTGAAGTTCAATTGGAACCAAACTTGGTTTATTTATGGATATTACATGGACACTCTCATATGTTTATGAGGTCAAAGGTCATATGAGGTCTATCATTCATAAACCGCAACGGTAGGTGACACTAGCAGTCCCAGGACCGTGATATTTTTAACCTCAAATTTGCTTAAATTTAGGGGTGGGATTGTTACCTCCATCCTAACATAAAACACAATAGCATCAAAATGTCAGCCTTTTCAGATAAACTTATTCCAGCTATTTTCAAGTGTCAAATGATGTGTGTGATCAACAAATACCTTTAAATGGATCAAAAGCAAGGACATAATTAATTTTATCAAGAAATCACAGGTAGATACTACCAAAAGCAGTAGTGATTGTAACAAAAAATTGTATGTAATCTATTGCCTGCAAGCAAAAAAATTAAGGTGGTATATGGTGGTATTATAATAGGATTTTCTATTATTCAGATTCAAAACTGGGGGTGGGATTATAATCGAGCATGGGACTATACTCGGGTCAGTATGGTAATATTAATAAACACAGGCCTCTGTGGTCCAGTGGTAAATCTCACGCCTATAGAATTCGTGCATAGGCCATCTCCTTCTAAATACATACGGCCGCTTGAAACTCTAAATAAAGACTAAATACATTAGCGATTGTTTCTCTGGTATCCATGTAAACACAGTCCTCTGTGGTCCAGTGGTAAATCTCACGCCTAGATAGTGGGAGGACCGGGTTCGAGACCGTGTATTTTTGTCTTTATTTAATTTTAATGTGTGCCAGTTTCTCTGAGTTTATATATAATATTTGTATCATTTATTTGATCCTCACATGCATTGAAATAAGTTCTCTTCGTTAGACATTCTGCTAGAATCATGCATATAGGTCATCTCCTTCTTAATACATAATATATATAATTACAGCCACTTTAAACTCTAAAATAAGGACTGACATACATTAGCGCTTGTTTCTCTGGTATCCACATAAACACAGTCCTCTGGTGTCCAGTTGTAAATCTCACTCCTAGATAGTGCAAGGACCGGGTTCGAGACAGTGTTCCTCTTAGTTCTATATGATTATTGGGCTTTTTAGGTGAAAATATACAAGTAAATTTTCTTGAAATCTTCAGAAAAAGAACTTTATTTCGATACCAAACACGATGCCTCTAGTATTGCAGGGAGTTGGTAGTGTAACCGAAACCCGTACCAAAAGGTGTTCTCCTATGGGAGAGCTATTAGTGGTGCGCACCCTCAATGAAGTGGTGGATACGATCTGAGGGGGGTATGTGGTGTGGCGTGGGTCAAAGGTCATAATGTGGAAAAAAAATGGGGGGTTAAATTGTCTGTAAACCTTTCACTGTGGTGGTAGAATTTATGAAATTGGCATGGTCAACATTCGGTGCTGAAAATGTTGAAGGTCATTTCAAGGTCATGATCAAGGTCAAATCACTGCAAATGGTTGTATGGTCGCATGAAACGTGGTGCGGTTGTGGGTCACCTATCAAATTATAAGGTAATTTCAGGTCATGTGGGTCATCTAGTTCAAAAAACTACAAATGCTTGTATGGTCATAAAGTGGTAGGTGTAGTCAACCTTTGATACCAAATTTTTGAAAGGTCATCTGGGGGTATCCAGGGTCAAATCACTACCTATGGTTGAATAGTCGTGAAATGTGAAGTGTAGTCACCATTTAGTCACTAACATTTTTTTTAGGTCACCGTTGGTCTTCCCAGGTCAAATCAAGGTTAAACCACTAAATGGGTGTATGGGATGAAATTTTTTGGGGTGGTCAAATCCAATACTGAAAATTGTGCAGGTCATTTCAAGGTCATGTAGGGTATCCAAGGTCATAATCACTACAAAACGGTTTCAATGGACATGATCTTTATGGTGTGGTCAACATTCAAAACCAAAATTCGTGAAGGTCATTCAAGGTCAAGTAAGTCAGCCAAGGTCAACTACTTACAATTGTTGTATGGTCATGAAACTTTTGGGGGGATATAATCAACAATTGCGTACCAGAATTTTCAAGGTTCATCTGGGGGTCATCAAATGGGAGTGCAACTTGCTGTGGCAGGAGCTCAGTGGATTTCAAAACCGTCCAATCCTCACTGTGATCTTTGTGTTAATTTTCCTCCTTTTACTACCACAGTGGTCGGGGGAACTTGGCGGTTTGAGAACCGCCCGTGTTTTTGTATCTTTAAAGGACATTATCAGTGATTGCTAATCAGCAAATCGAAAAAATCATCACAAATCAGTATTTTTGATGTATGTAACACGTACAGGTATCCTAACCTACCCTGCAATGATAAGACCAGAAGCAACCTAATAAGGACATGATCAGATATTTTAGTCATTATGTGTACGAAAGGACTACTTACTACAAGACGTAATTGAATGGAGAATACTATCTTGGAACACTGCCGTTTCTTCCTTTCTGTTAATTCTACAGCTGGAAAAGGTAACCTTATGAGAATCTAAAGTCTTATCCTTCACTTTGATTTTTTTCACCCTCCTTTTTTTTTTTTTCCTGCAATTTCAAATAGTTTTTCAAATCACTGATAAGTGTCTCTTTAAGGAGATTTAGTAAAAAAATTGAGGGGGTACTTAGTTAAGAAGGCAGCATTATAACAGACAATTTTGTATCTCAGTTTTAAAACATCATTGAAATTATCCTTATCCCAAACCAAATAGAGGAGGGGGGAATGGCCCTGCCAAGATATGTAAGACAAAAATGATAAAAAAAAAAAACAAGAGTGAAGTGCACTTGTTATCCCCCTGGCTTGAAAAGCAGAGGGGGATATGCGAGGGCAAGCTGTCTGTATGTGTGTGTGTGTTCCAGTTTGGTTAGCTTTTCTAACCAAGGTTAGCTTTTCGTTTTTCAGGGTCTCCTTTGAAAAGTTGAAGTCTGATTGAAACCATTATCCTGTTTCGAGGAGTCTTAAGTGTGTTGAAAAATCGGATCCAAAAAATGATAATGATAAAATTGGATGATCTACGCCCAAAATTTAAATTGCGTCTCGCTATGAGTTTTTTAAAATTGTGGAATCGGCCTCGGTATCCACCATAATTTTTTTGCAAACTCATAGCTCGACAATTTAATTTGGGCTTAACGATCCATTTTATATCAAACTTGGGATTAAGGTGCAATAAGGTTCCTTCTATGTGCATGATGTCAAAGTAATGGACAGGTCAAAGGTCATTGAGGTCATTGTTTTCATAATGGCCATTCTTGGCCAGGGGATGATGCAGTTTATTTGCAGTATTTTTTGAAAAGAGCAATGGAAATGATTGATATGTTTTTTTATTGCATTTTGGGCCACCAAAAATAAAAGAAAAAAAGTGTCCTGAAATGCAAATTTCTGAGGACCTATTTGTTAGTTTCGCTTGAGTAAATGGGCATAGCAATGTTGTTAATCTTCAGTGTAGTAAAAAGCCATAAGAAACTTCTCTAAAACAGACTTCCATAAAAAACTTGTCATTTTTCATTCTCTAAGCAACAAAATCCATGGTAAAATTATAATCCACTATGATAGTGTTTCTATTTTGATAAGAGGGTGTGGATAAAGCTGCCTTCCCAAAGCAATGTAATATGTTAAAGGAGCGTCACTGCCAAGTCTAAGTAGTCGTCAAATTGTCTTACTTCCAGTCAGCTGAAAAAATATGAAAATTAGCCACACAAAAAATTGATGTACTTTGACGGGACTCCTCATTTTAGTAAGAGGGTGTGGAGGATGTGTTTCCTGTCCACTTAAAAACGGAAATTGATCAAAATGAATGTTACCGATTCAGACGGATTTTTTGTTAAAAATGTAATTTTTGTGGTGGTTTATTTTTGCTTATTTCACATATTGCTATGAAAATGCAAATATAGAGACGTGGGAATATATTGTCATGTGAATGCAACAAGGTCGTAAGTGCAATAGCTGCCATTTGACAGAAATTCCCATTAAACATACTATTATGCCAAGTCTTTGGTCAGTGGCTCTTGAAATGATTCTTCAGGCGACACAGTCACCTGAAGAACCATTTCAAGAGCCACTGACTCAAGGAAAGATAAATTGAGTTATTCTAATACATGGCAGCACACAGATGTATCACATGGCAGCTATTGCACTTACGACCTTGTTGCACTCACATAATGATATCAATGGTGCAGATAGACTTGAGCAAGTCGTTGGGGCGCTTGTGTTCGTAATACGTAATCCGGCAATGTATTATTGTATTTATTTTAAAACAAACCACAGAATCAGAATATTTTTGCTGGAGGTCACAGCCAACACCCTCAAGTCACAGACACTAAAAATACTGAATAAGTAGGCCTATCTTGAACACAAAGTTGGCCATGGCCCTAAAATAAGGACATTACTCCCTCAGTATTGTCTTCCACCACCATTACCATAGCTGCCACAGACACAGATCATGCTTTATGAGCTAAATAATTAGGCTATACTGTCAGGGCAACTAGAAGAAAAATGAAGGCACACCTTTCATAGAACCAAGCTACTGGGAAACAAGATGTGTGAAACCAGCTAACTTAATGAATTGGTGACTGGAGGATGTCCAATTAATCTATTACTGAAGTCCCCAAGTGGGCTATTAGAATAATTAGTGGACCAATTTGAATTGGCTATTAACTGTTTTGCCTACAAGTGACCACTGATAATGTACTAGTGTATAAGACACACCATTGAAACTGAAGTCATGCTATTTTACTGAAGTCTCAGCATAGTAAAAGAGCAAAGGGCTACATTATTTTGACTCCAGAGCCCACCAGCCTTGGACAAGGCTATGGTGCGGAGTTAAGATTTCATAAAAATATTAATGCACACAATTTCGCTGAACTTAAAAAGTTGTGAAAAATTTTGTATGTGAAAATTAAGGCTCATACAGTATTCAAGACAACCTCTGTCATTAATGTACCTGTGACTTGTTAATGTTGATGACAAATTCAGAATGTTCAACTAAGAAACCTTTCAAGGGCAAAAAGTTTTTCTCTGTTTTACCCTTGTGAGATTAGAAATAGTAAAAACTGTTGTCGACATACTTGTTTGATTTCCTTTTTTTGGAGAGGAGGGTTCATAGCAATTGTAGTTTGTTGAATAGAGTTACCCTGATCGATCGAGATTATATTGTGTAGAATTGATTGCCACTTGGAGTCTATTCAAGCTATTTGTTGGAAGACGTACACAAGCAGCCAAGGAAACTCAGGTAAGGAAATAGAGGGTGATTTAAATCAATCCCATATTGCATTGCACTGTATCCATGCTGTACTATTAGTTATTAGGTGAGTTGGGGTTGGATACGGAATACATCTGTTCGAGGAACCCCGTACACGGTGAGGCTTTGGTTTCCGAGACTAGATATATTCTGTATCCGACCCCAACTCGCCTAATAACAAATTTATCGTACCCAATGACACAAGTAGGCATTCTTACGTTTTAGTTCCAAATCAAATTGGCGGCAGAAAATGCAGCAAAAACCAGCTATACTGCCGGGTAAGCCAACCGAAGCAACAACACCATTATGTATTTACTTGCCAACAGAAATTGTGCATGCGCATTTCTTATTGACCAGGTACAGAGCCCCAGATGTGCTTAAGACGGCAAGATACGGGCCAGATTAACCAATGAACATCTGCGGCTACACCGTAGAGCACACACGAGGGACGCTACCCAAGGGAGTGCCACCTTTGCTAGTAAACTCAGCCCAATGGAAACAAATTGCAACCTCTCATGCAGACTCCACCCTGGAATGGGCACCGACCCAAATTGCAGGTGTTATGTCACCAATGTCTACAAGCCACCTAAACCATCGGCTTCAAGCAGAATATCTACCAACTTATGGTGCAACAGCATTACGCTGGCGGACTTTAACAGCATAGCATTACCTGGGGGTACAGGAAAACCAAACCTGATGGAGCTACCCTAGAGACTGGGCCTCAAAATCCGGGGGTAAAACTTCTACACGACCCAAGCAACCAGACACTTTCAACGTCTGGAAGGTGGAATAGTCTACAAACCGACATTTGCTTTGGCAAACCTGGACACCATCTCCATTTCCCGTACTGTTCTCGACCGCTGTCCAACACAGACCATCACAAAGTCTGTACCAACAAAACAAAGCCAGTGAAAAGGTGGAACTTCCGCAAGGCAGACTGGGACCAGTCAAGAAACCTGGTGGATTCAGAATTGCCCAACTCCCGACACCAACCTCCTCCAACCTGGACCAATTCTTATACAGCACTGTGTACTCTTTATTAAAAGCAAATAAGACCATTCCCACGTTGGCTGCCGTCGCAGTTATATCGCATCTTGGGATGAGGAATGTTACACTCTTTACAATGATTTCCTGATTTGAACGGGGAAGAAGCTTCATCCAAGGGCGGTTCAGATGTGACAAACTGCTTGGTCAGGAACGCCGTGAGCCAATGGGAGGAGACGGTCAGGAATTCGACTTCACCTATCTATCTAACGGGCCGCAGCCGAGATTTGCTGTTCACCATTGGTAGCGCCAATGTCCCCTGTTTGTCATTTGGTTGGGGATGTCAGATGATCCTGCTGGACTGTCTCGAGCAATCACATCAATGTGTTAAAGGGGCGCCGACCCCTGTTTGGGCATGATAACTTCCAACATGTGGACGTATTGTGAGACTACTTGGTCAAGCGCACGATGACAGTGGACGGACCAAATCGTGCACGGCGTTGGGCAACAGTAAGATTGAAAATTGGAGGGATATCTCCATATTGCCTATCTGTGCTTTGGTCTTTGCTCACGCCAGGATTGGACAGGATATGTTTGTAATCGCATGAAGAAGCTTGGTGTAGGTGCCATCCAGTCTATCCTGTAGCTCTTTTTCATGGTCCAGGGTCTCAGACCATATAACAGGATACTCTCTACACAGGCTCTAAGATTTTCAGCTTGGTTGAATTGAGATACCAGATTGCCATAAGTGGTTGTTTGTAGTTTATGGCAGGCATCCAAGCTTTGTCCTTGCGTGACAGGAAGTCTTTAGCTGTCGGGCACATTAGGACCCTAGGATTACTTGCCGTCCTTGACCTCTTTGAGTTGGCTACATCTGCGGTTGCAATAGGTTTGATGATCGTCTCCTCATTGAAGTCATATATTCAGTCTTCCTGGCATTTAAGATGTAGGCCGACTTCGTCTGCAGCATTCTCAAGTGATGTTAGTAGATCTGGCACCACATATCAGATCAGCTTTAGAGCTAGATTCATTGCGTAGTCAAGTCTGTGAGATGCTTTGGACCCATGTGACGTTATGGAAAGCTTGGGTTTGATGGTTAAGTCCCTTGTCGTTCATGATTGTCAAGGACTATGTCTGAGGATGTTGTAACAACCACGACTACCAAAGAGGAGAGATAGGGAGAAGGAGTAATTCCTTGGAGGATTCAGTAGTGTTAGGAACCTCCTTTGGGGGGTTCACATCCATGGTCTTGCACAAGCTATAGGGTTATAACATGATGTGCAATTGCCTGACAGTCTCATTCTGTGAGGACACCGTTTTGTTTAGGTTGGCGAGCTTGACCCAGCCATTACATCCTGTTAACACTCAAAAGCCTTGGAAAACTCTACAAACACAATTGATGAAGTTTTCTCTTGGAAATTCTCAAACTTTTCATGATCCTTCTGAGGGCAAAGTATCTGAGGGTAGTGTTGATCTGCCCTTTGCGAAAAAACGTTTGTTCCGTCTGAGAATTGGATCTATGTGAGGAGTGATTCTGTGAGCAGCATGGAGTTGTAATCTTAGAGGCCAGTGGTGACGGTGTAATTTCCTCGTAGACTAGTTTTGGGGTGTTTTGTTGGATGGTCGCCTTCTTTGGTAGAGGAATGATGAATGCTGTTGGAAGGCAGCTGGTTTGTTTCCCATGTAGGTGTTATTTACACAAATTCTAACAGTGACATGGAATAGTGGATTCTTCAGACTACTGCAGGAAGGAAGTGGTCGGACCCAGGTTTTGTCTTGGTGTTCTTCAGTTTCTTAAGAGGACAGATCTGAAGCTCCTCCATAGTGACAGGTCCAGGTCTGGATGGGTAAGGGTGTCTGCTATCTGTGATTGAAGAAAGGTTCATCAAGGTTAGGTTATTCTGAAAATGGTTGCCAAGTAGAGAAAAGTGTGAAACATAGTGTCAAGTGCGCTCTTCAGTGTTTCCACCCTTTGATTCTTATAGGTGGGTAGCTTCTTATCCGTCAGCTCCCTCAAGGCCCCCCAGGCAGCAGCATGCTGTTTTCAAGATGTAGGGCGTCAAGTGCTTTCAGCCTTGGACTTAACATGCTCCCTCAAGCACCACATTGTAAGCGTCATCAAGTGCTGCCTTAGCAGCATCAAGGTTCGCTTGGAGCTCTGGTGGATTTAGTACGGGCTGCTTGGCCTGCACAGACTTCAGTTTCTCTGGCTTTGATGACCTTGTCTTTGAGGCAAAGGCAGCTAGTAGTCTTCTTCTTTTTCTAGGTAGCATCTCAATGCATTCTTGTTGGCTGAAGTTAGGACATTATATACTGCGCTGGAAGTTCTGTTCTTCAAGCTCATCAAAAAGATGTTGAACGTTATGTACCGTACAGGTATACTGCTCACACAGTTGTATCCCTCACACCTCCTCAGTCTATTGTTTTCAGGGATCTCTGGGAGAGGGTTTACTCTGCGATAACTTTCTGGCTCCTGCACGAGACAATTCTGTATCAAGACTTAACAGCTTCAAAAGTGTTTTGTAGGCTCTTGAGTTCTTAATGCTGTAATCCACTTCTTTTGACCAGAATATAGTTGCCCGTTGCGATCACATTTTTGAGTTCTTCCATTTGGGTCGGCGTCGGTGTGGTCCCACAGCTTCTACCTGAATAATTTTGGAATTTGGTATTAGTGGCAACAAGGTTTTAAATTGTTCCATGAAGTCTTCATGTTACATCCATTTGTTAGACTCGTTGTTTGAAGTGGAACAGCGCATCGTAGGCCCAAGCTTAGCGTTGGAATCTCCAGGGATGTACAGAAGTTATGGGTGGAATGTACTGGTGGCAAGTGGAAAAACAGTTCATGGTAAAAGTGAGAAGACAGTTTGTCTGGATAGTCGTTGTGGGGGGTGTAACAGCAACCGCAAATGAATGTTGTTCAGATTGCCCGTCAGGTAAGCTTCAAGATGCGCTCATAAAAGTTGATAAGGTTGGCACAGCAACTCCAGCAGGTAAGGCCGGAGACTATAATTCACCTAACCGGCAGAGAACTGTCCAAACCAGCGAAAATTGTCCAGTGACTGCCAAATACAATGCTGAGCATCCCGGCAATGGTCTAGTTTCAAGAACATGAAGGATCACACTCGCTCTGTAAAAAGAGGATCACCAAACGTCGTCGAGCACCCGGCGTGGACGGGTCAATTTAAAAACCCTTCTCACTAGAGGAGCTTACCTCTGCTATCAACCAACTAAAGAGGGAGGCCCAGGGCCCTGATAACATATTAGCGGAGTTCTGATGCAATGCGGCACGATTTTTGAGATTGGCGACAGGAGTTCTTACACATGTTGCCTACCAACCAGTCCTTACCCAAGATCTGGAGAAGGCTACTAACATTGCATACCCCAACCCAACAAGCGTCGACAACCCTAAGAAATACCGCACAATATCACTACTGTGTGTCTTCTTCAAAACTCCGTGAGAGGATGATCCTGGCCCGGTGGAGCTGTGTCGTCGATCCCCATCTGCCGTGACCGGAGCACTGTCATCAGATTGTAAACACTCACAAATGATATTGAGGAAAGCTTTGAAAACGTCGCTGGTTTGTAAGGCGCTCTTTGGTGGACCTACTGCAGCATATGACACCGTTGTGGCACCAGGGCTGACAAAGCTTCTCAGGACTTCCCGGATCGTCACCTTGTACAATTCATAGTAAACATGCTTGCCACAACCGTTTTTTAGCTTTATTCTCACGACCCAGTGATTGGCAGCGGAGTAGTCTCTGCGTTCGTTCTGAGCGAACGGAGTTAGTACCAGTAGTACCACAAGGATCTGTACTGGCCCCTATGCTGTTCAACTTGTATTCAGCGACTTACCTCAAAACAACATCTAGACAATATGGCTACGCCGGGCGAATTGCCCTCCTCCACTCGGAAAGCAACTGGACAGAAGTAGGAAAAGCACACTTACCACAGACATGGCCCTACTTGAAGCATTTCAAGACTGGAGACTTGAAGCTGAGCGAAGACAAGACCACCGCCTACTGCTTCCACCTCAACACCAAAGAGGCTCATCTGCCAGCTTCATCAACCTCATGGAGCGCCTCTCGGCCATACAATCCTACACAACCTACTTGGGAGTGAGTGAAGCTTGACCGGCAGCCATCTTACTTACCGGAAGCACCTCGAGTCGGTATATGCGCCAAGGTATCTCGAGGAAAAGCCTCCTGTGCGGATCTGCTGGATCTTCATGGGGGTTGCCAGCCCAAGACCTCGCACCATGGCCTTGGCTCTGTACAGACCACTGCCTAAATATGCCGCCCCCCCAGCATGGTGCAACAGACCCTCCACAAAGAAGAAAGAGAAGTGGACACCAGTAATCAACGAGACCTTGAGAACATCACTGGCTGCCTCAGTCCTACTCCATCTGAATTCTACCAGTGCTTTCAGGCATTGCACCTTGCAGTGCTTCGGAGAGATCCCACATTATAAACTAGTGAAGGCCCTGCTGGACAACCAGCACTGACTCCATAACATGTCAAAGAACCACACAAATCGGTAGACAGAGACTGCGCTCTCGCCGACCGTTCTCCGAACACGTGTGCTAAAATATCCAGTTCCCTTTCAAACTATCTTACTAGACATGGAATAATACTGCCTGGCTAGATACCCCGAGACCAGACCAATTCACCTCCTCTATTACACCCAAGGCAGAACTACCACCTGGCAGCAAAGTCCCACGCAAGGAATGTGTCACCTTAAACCGGAAGTCGCACAGGGAGGTTCGGCCGCTCAATAGCATATGCACCGATGGGGACTGCGGCCATCGCCAGCAAGCTGCCAATGTGGTTCTCCAACATAGACTGCGGATCACATTCTCAATGAGTGCCCTACTTTCGTCCACGGTGGACACAGATTTTTAAACCCCAATCCAATCAACAGTTGATTAGCTCCAACGATTTTACAATGATTAGCTGCTGCCTCATACCAAGAAAGAAGAAGGAAGAAGAAGAAGAGAAAGAAAAGAAGAAAAGAAAACAACCACATGGTTGACCCAAGTGCAAGTGATCCAGTAAACGATAGGCCACTCCCATTTCTTGATGTTAGTATCAAGATTGCAGAAAGAGCTTTTTTGACCCCAAGGTCAAACATTTAAATGATAATGTATCTAATTATGAACATTAACCATCAGGTTTTCGACCTTCTCACTCAACATGTCAGACTTAATGCATCCAGGAAGATTGGTATAATGAAAAATTGATAAAAGGTTAATTGTAATTGCGTCTTGTATGCTTGATTAAAAAAGCATTTGACACAGTGTAAACCACACAAATTTTCTTGAATAAACTTCAACTTTATGGATTAAGTAAGCTCAGTATGATGGTTGGAAAGTCTAATATCTCTGCTCGTACACAATGCCTTCCAAATAGATGATACTCTATCTGACTTTTGTAACATTACTTGTTGGTATGCCTCAAGCGGTCAATGACGGAATCCACTTGCCTTTTAATTTATTTAATGATATTTTTTTTTTTTTTTTTTTTTTTTTTTAAAGTTAATATGTTATGCGAGATACCATAATTTACTTTCATCTAATCAACAAACTAAACGGATATATAGTAACTGTTAAATGAAAGATCTTGATATAATCAATAATGCCGCCCAACCCACCACCGCAAGAACAAAACTTAGTCAAACTTAGCAAATCTGAATTTATGATAATAGTCTAGACCACGCGGATATTCTTCTGTCAAAGAATCTATTTAAGTTTGTTGTTTCTGTACAATCAATGGTGTTTTTTTGTTGTAAATATTAAGAAAAGGGTGATGAATGTAAACATCTAGAGTAGTAATTATTGATAATAACTTTGTAGGATCACAAAATAGCTCATGTTGGACGTTTTAAAAAAGTCTCTAAAAGGTATGTTTATGTTAAAGAAAATGTAAACTTAATCTATCCCCAAAGATATTTTGAACATGCGTTTATAAGGCAATTGTACTTCCACATCTTGAGTATTGTGTAGTTTGGGGAAATTGTGGGTATAAGCTTAGGCAAATAATACCAAATTATCCAAAAACAGAGCTGCTCGCATTATTTGTGGAGCTTCTTGGGATTGCATTCAAGACCTAGTTCTTGATCAACTTAGCTGGAAAACACTGTCAGTTAGTTACATCAGTACAATAGCTCAATTGGGATTTTTAAAATTTTGAACAATCTTGCACCTCCATATCTTCTTTCAGTAACATTTTATATTAATAAAAAGTATGATTTACGGCACAGTCATAATAACATCTTCATTCCTCAACCACATACAGACTACAAAAAGCGTAGCTTAGCATATAGAGGTGCTGTTATCTGGAATAACCTTGAGGAAAGTGTTAAAAATTCTGGTAGTTTAAACATTTATAAAAACAAACTTAAGGAGGTTTTGTTTTAGTAATTACTTGCTTTTAAGTTTGGTAATTATATTTTGTATCTTTCTTAATTAGAATATTATTATTTTTTATATTTACCACGGACATGTGGAAGAACAATATTCTGTATTGAACATGTGATTGTTTACCGTGTTTAAATAAAGTTCTACTACTAATGATTAATGTAAATTAGGTGATTAACCAATGGTATCACTAGAATCTACTAGATGGTTTGTTAATGTGTTATACCCATGTCAGTACATAGGGAATGCAGAGGGTGATTTAAATTAATCCCATATTGCATTGCACTGTACCTATACTGTACTGTATTATACCCATGTCAGGACATAGGGAATGCAGAGAGTGATTTAAACCAATCCCATATTGCATTGCACTGTACCTATGCTGTACTGTGTTATACCCATGTCAGTACATAGGGAATGAAGAGGGTGATTTACACCAATCCCATATTGCATTGCACTGTACCTATGCTGTACTGTGTTATACCCATGTCAGTACATAGGGAATGCAGAGAGTGATTTAAACCAATCCCATAGTGCATTGCACTCGACGTATCCTATACTGTATTATACCCATATGTCAAAACATAGGAATGCAGAGATTTAAAACAATCCCATATTGCATTGCACTGTACCTATGCTATACTGCGTTATACCCATGTCAGTACATAACCACTAGAGCATTATTTTCGAGTGGTTTTTCTTTGTTTTTGCGTAAAATTATATTCGCGAATGCACGCTTACCTCAAATATGAATATGCATGCGTGCATTATGACCCGATTTGAATATGCATGCATGCATTATCAGGGGGATGCATTATCAAGCATGCATTATTAAACAATAGAATTTAATAATGCACGCCAGCACGCATGCTTTTACTTCCCCCTCAAGTGAAAGCGCTTGAACAGTTCACTTGCCATGGTAATGCAATAATACCAAGGCCAGAATGTTCATTACCACAACCTCCCAGGTTATGTGGCTTTACGAACGGGGAAAGAATCAGATTGACACTCACTACAGAGTCTATACCTTAAAATAGAAATCTTATTTCTATGGTGTTAAAAAACAAGCAAACTTTAACAGCAGTAGGTCCTACAATTGTTTATTTTAAAATCTGCGGTGTTAATAACCCCGATTTGACCTATACAAATAGATGCGATCAAGAACTTAATGAATAATCATCGGCATGCAAATCGACTGCGCTTATTCATCTAAATCCGATTGGTGAAGTAAGTATTGACTAATGCGTAATCGCTACGTTCAATTGTAATCATGGCAATTATGTCAAAAGCTAACCTATTATTGAGCTGGTAACTCATCGAAGTTTCAATCAATATACTACATTGTATAACTTTTCACACCTTCTCTCCCAATGCTTGCTGCTTTATGCCAGTCAACCCAGTGTTGTGGAAAGTTCGTAGAACTACGATATTTCTAGTTATTAATTTGTAAAAGTTATCCAAAATATGACAGAAAAAGAGTTATTAATATTGTATTTATGTTTTGATGGTGTATAAAATAATGCTCATGTGGTTTATGACAGATAAGGCATTAGTGGAGTGCATACGGGATATAATTGCATGCTTGGAGGCATTAATAAAGTAATGCCTTATCCTATACATAAGGAATGTAGAGGGTGTTTTAAACCAATCCCATATTGCATTGCACTGTACATATGCTGTAGATTGTTAGTCATATCATAAAGAATGCAGATTGCAGAAAGTGATTTAAACCAATCCCATATTGCATTGCACTGTATTGGTGCTCTACTGTATTTCAACTGTACTGAACTCCGCTATGCTGTAAAGTACTGTATTGTTACAGTACTGTACTGTACAGAATGGCTACAACCTCATTTTAAAATGGCAGTTTTTAGGATTTTGAAAACTGATAAAAAAGTTTTATGTGTGTAAAATATTTTTCATAAACAAATTAAACTTGAAGCCTTGTTTTAATTATCAGGCATCATCTTAAGGGAGGTTGGTCACATGATATCAGATTGCTGACTTGGTGACAGACTGCAGGGAATTGGGGAATAGGGTATTACTAGTTTCATATTTTGAGAATTCTTATGGAAAACTTAAAGGGCAAATTTTTTTTAAAAACATTTATCAAAGAACCAAATTTAGTTCTGTTAAATTCACTTTGAAATTTGTCTTATTAATCAGGATTGATGGAAGATAAAAGTTAGGATGTTCAAGATCATACCAGCTGTGTATATCCAAATTAAGAGTGGCTCTTAAAAGGGGATGGCCCGATTTAAGCCTATAAGTTTTTCATCTTGATAGAATGGCCTTCACCCCAAAACCCCATCTGTAAAGTTTTGCGCCGATATTTCAAACCGTTTTGATGTGAGAGCTAAAAACGTGATTTTGCAATCCCCATAGAGTACTGTGTAGAATTAATATTGGTCGACCAAAAAGGGGCACATTTGCGCTCATAACATCCAAACCAAACATCCTTTAGCCCTAAGATTTCACAGGGTAAATGAGAAAAATAGTAGCTTGTTTCTGATACCAAAATTTTGACCACATCCGGTAAAATCTGGGGTCCCTGGGGACGAGGCTATTAGCGATCGGGCCATGGACCTTTAAAATAAGGGCTTCCTTGTAGAATGTTTTGACAGTAAAGTTAGGCATATGTAATTTATGACAGCAAAGTTTATTTTCAAAATGACAAGGATCAAGGCAAATGGATTTTAAAATAATCATTTTTGTGTCGCCTGCCTTAAGGCAGGAAGACACAGGGATCACTTTGTCCACTGTTGTCTGTTGTTGTTGATGGCTGTTGTTGTTGTGAAAAAAGGTTAACATTTGCCTGTAATATCCGCATACTTTGATGGATTTAAACCATAGGTGCAACATCGGATCCCTCATTTGTTGATGAGGTCAAAGGTCACATGCCAAGGTCAAATGTCATGTGAGGTCAAGTTGTAAGATAGGCTGAAAATGTAAAATTGACCTCAATTGAAAAGTTGAAGTTCAATTGGAATCAAACTTGAGTCAACTTGAGGATACCTCATTTGTTGATGAGGTCAAAGGTCACTTGCAAATGTCAAAAGTCATATGAAGCCTATTATTACAAACCGCAACGGCAGGTGACACATGCGGTCCGAGGACCGATGTATTTTTTAAAAATATCATTTGAGTTCATATGTCATTGCATTTCAATCAGAAAGACCTTATGGCTGTGTACTTCATTTGAATGTCTGTCTGGCAAACATTTTGTTGACACTTTGTTTAATAGCTTTTATTAAAAGGCCATTGCCCAATCCCCAGCCTCGGCCCTCACCACTCACACCATCAAACATGATATATTGGTATCATTAGCAGAAGCCGCTACTGTTATATTAGCCTGCATTTTGTGATTAAAGATGTTTATTTTATTTGTCAATTTAATTTGAGAAAAGATTTCTCACGGGGGAAAAGTACTTTGCTTATGATGAAAAAGAGAGCAGAGAATTCCCCTAGTGCTATATTGAGATCACACCTGTTGTTTACAACTAGAAAGAGAACTAGATCTGTGTACAGATCTGAACACAGTCGAGAATGCTGAGACCGGAACTTGTAGAAATAGCATTTTTAGTGAAAATCAGGTCTTGGACTCCTGTGACCCCAAATGACCTTTGATCAAAATTTCATTAAGTAACTTTTGTAGGGAATGCCAAACTACACCACACACATGAGTTACATGATCATACTATGTAATCTGTAGAAGGAGTAGTGATTTGAAGTGTAACGTAATTTGAAGTATTTTGACCTTTGACCTCTAAACCATGGGTCAAGTGATGGGGTCATGATTGACTTTTATTGACCTCTCATCAAGTACTACAGGATGGGACAAAAAGATTTTCTATTTGACCTTGTTTTAAATTTTACACACAGTAAAGGTCATTCACCTTAGTGACCCCAGATGACCTTTGATTAAAAATTAATTAAGTAGCATTTGTAGGGGTTGTCAAACTACACCACATACATG